>JAKTWN010000032.1:24635-108325 GCA_030582035.1 Wickerhamiella occidentalis
GGGGGCAGGGGAGAGGGCCAGGGTGCAAGGGGGTGGAAGGGAGATGGGGGGGGAGGGGGAGAGGAGTCCGATTCAAACTGCCCGCAAAGGTGTCCGCTTCAGATTGCCCGCAAAAGTATATATATGAAGAGCATATCTATGAAGAGCATACCACTCACGGCTTGTATAAAAGTTTAAAGAGCCTGGTCATCATCACATGTTTAATGGCATGAGCTCCCGTAATTGCCTAATTCTGTATAGGGTTGGGGATTATCCGGCAACTAAACCAACCTTCAGCACTCGATCATTTGAGGTTCATTGCACTCATATCAGGCCCAAAGTACCCCTGCTCTGGTAAATCAAGTCGCTGAGAGGTATACTTGGCATCGCCGGTATTCCACATGACATTATTTCCCCACCAATCAATCTCCGCTGGGTGCGTATACTCTGTACCAAAGAATTTTATGAGTCCGGCATATGCGACACCCACCTTGAGCGAGGCAGAGAGAATGTAATTGTATTTATGCCACCATGCAGGGAAGCGAGATTTGATGTACCAGTTGAATAGTAGGGCAATATACAAATTCGGTAGTAGGTACATCCAATTGGTTGGACTCCAGCACATGCATCCACTCAGAATAACCATCTCATTGACTGCCCGCAAGCGAGCAATCTTGAGGTTGCGGATAGCATAAAATACCAGCGGGTAGCATGCCCCAATCAAAAAGCACCACTTGATGCCAGGATAAACGTGGTCAAAGATTCGTTTGGGGCCAATTACGCCCCAAATTACGCTAGCATTGAAATACGTGCGCACGTCTTGACAGGTGAACTTTTGCGGGTTCATGATATTGCACAGGTCCTTGATGCCACCATTCAACTGCCAATACAGGATACCGGTTTGAACTAGTGTATTGCATATTACACTCACCATTTGAAGCCTAAATAAAGCCCGGGGCTTGAGGCCGGTATAGTGAGCCTGCACCTGGTTGGTGATATAGTTATCGGTCTGGGCCATAAAGTTGCTAGCATACACTTTAGAGACCATGAGGCCATTGCCGTTACCAGGAAGTGCGTATCCGATAATAATTTCGAAAAGCACATTAATATCGAGCGACAGATTTGTACGGGCAGCCAAGATACCGAATGGCACAGTAAACAAGGTAGCCAACCCAGCACCGAAAAATATGGTCCATACAGGAGTGTTGGTAAACTTGTAGTACTCTACAGTCGCAATAGCCATTCCGAAACTGGCAATCAAAACCATGAGGAACCATAGCTCCGGCACTTCTTTATGTTGACGCTGAGCTCTACTGAACCTGTCATTGTGCATCTCAAGGGCGCGTCGCGGGTTGCTAAAACTCTTTGCAAATAGCTTAAAAGACCCAATAATTGTAGACGTGTAATTGAGGCACGCGTACACAAACATTGCTGGGTAAATCATAAAATTGACACCGTAATTAATGATATTGCCTGCCGAGTAAAACGGTAGCGAGTACGCACGCAGTTTCTCAATGTTGAGCAGCCCTTTATCGTTTAGAACCTTTGTGACCGAGAACTTGTTGCCAGTATTATCAAACAGCATATTGCTATTGATGGGCATGTACGCAGACCACCGGACATTTGTGTACCACATGATAATGATAGCAATTGTAGAGATGATGAGGCCAACAAACTGATTTAAAGTTGCAAATATGGGTGCTATCATACCACCCTGGTCAATGATATTCCAATCAAATGTAGGAATGGGGTTCAGAGCCAGCCCGGAAATACAGCCCGTGAGAGCCTGGAGATTGATACTTGTAGGCGCAATCCATGCTATCCAATCAAAATATCCAAGCGCTTGGAAAAAGAAGTTGGTGACAAAGTACCAGATAAAGCTCACTATTGCGAAAATGCCGAAAAGCTCAAGCCGCGTCAGTTTCCAGCCATTAGTTGTAGTGCGGTGCTCGGTAGTAACCAGTGATCTATTAAGAGTTATTGTTGGTAGGACACTGTACCAAACGCATTGCACAGGGTAGACGAGAAACGTGCGAACTAGTCCGGCAATCCCGAATCCCATAAACTGGGAGCTGAAGGTGAGAATTAGCATATACCCGAGCCCAATCTCATTTGACACACCGTAAAACTCATCATTCTTCTGAGCCACAATAGCTAGTAGGGAATACGGATATCCCACTGAAACAGACATTGTCAGGGTAGTGAGCATTTGTTCCTTGAATGCCCATGGTCCAGGGTTTAGACGGAACCTGCGCTTTCCACCCAATGGAATGGACCAGTCGGGCAGCATCGCCAGTGCTTTACCGCTCAGTACAATCAGAATTTGCAGAGCGCTTGACCCCAGGCTAATGCTTGGGAACCGGTTCGCAAAGAATGTCGCAAGGGCGGATCCCGCACACGACCATAGGATACCCAAGAAATAGACGCGCCAAGTCTCCTGAAGGTCGCCCGGCTCTTCAATGGGACGCGTGCAACTGCGTACCTCTGGATAAATTGACCATTCGTGAATGATAAAGGCTTGGAATTTGAGCTCGAGGATATAGTGCTCTTTTTCCTCATTATCGCTGGGGTGCACCAGACTTTCGAGTGATTTCAACGTCGTGGGCGGAATAGCAGGATCGTCCTTGTGGTCTATGAGAGCCTGCTCAATGATCTCGATAGCTTGGTCCACAGAATACAGCTCAACGTGCTTGTATATAGTTATAAGATCTGCGTCAGAGATATTGGCACATAAATCAGAGCCTAGTTTTGACTTGAGCTCATCTGCTTCTGTTGGGGTAAAAGAGTTACTGCGAGAGTGTAAAGTCTCCCATTTGGATTCAATTGAAGAATCGGTAGGCGGCCGCATCATTTAACCAAACTAGAATACACAACAACTTGCCCAACACTGTTTTGAACACCGTTTTGGTTGAGCGGGCCTCCTTCCTTTTGTGGTAATTGATATTAGAGTTTCCCACAAGAGATAAGATTGGGAATGGGAGCTGAGATGAAATTAAAGCTAATTGAGACGCGATTTATGGATATAGAGCGGCTTTTATTGGAAGAGCCAAAAGGTGCTCTAACTGGTGAATTCCAAGGCATAGACGATACAAGCCCTGGTCAACAATACAAGCCCTCTCAGCACGCTCTAATCACTAAATCTAACTCAAATAGACCCACTATAAAAAGTCTAGACCTTTCGGAGCGCATCCTTGGTCAATCTGCTCTTGAATCACCAATAACCCCCCGGATTAGACCATCCGACCGTATGGCCAAGAGTTTACCATTCTTTTAATGAATACTGATGATTGTGCAGCAGTAACCATTGATGACAGGTATACCTGGTATATTCATGAAAATTTGATTATTGACCAGGAGCATGGAGGTCCTGTAAACCTTGCTGCGCTGCCTGGTAATACTTCGAGTGCTGCCAAGAGCGCTCTCAGGTTGATTTACGAGAATATCATACTGAAAAATAACTTTGAGCAGTCTAATGGTGGTTCAAGGTGCCCCGGCTACTCGGCGCGGGCGAGTCCAAGCACACTGGAAGTTAACGTGCCAAATCCAAATGCTCGTCCCGATGTAGCGGATCCACAACTCCCAAGCCCCAAACGGATCTGCCTAGGCGTAAGCGACACAATCCTCGGACTCCATGCTGATACCAGTGGATTCAACAGTAACAACAGCCACCAAATCATTCTCTCGGATGGCACTGTTCACAAGTCGCTAAATGCCGCAAAAAAGGGCAGCCTTTTACGATTCAGAAAAACAGGCAATCTGCTATTTGCTATACCTCCCGAACCATCGCTGGCAGAATTCTATCAGTGGAAATCGGAGCTTTTGACAAACATTACAACCCCAGACAGACCACCGGTGGGTGATTACAATGATGTGTGCAAAAGGTTGGATGATTTGCTGAAAAACGACGGCAAACCAGCTATTCTGTGTGAGCACATTATATGTAATTTTACGCTGACAGGAATGAGCTCCAACAACCTGTCACTTTGTGTGGTGTGTGCAGATGGTACCTGTAGAGAGCTGAGGATGTTTGGGTCGGCACACGCACTGTTTTACAAATGTTTTCAGCGTGTTGATTTTGACCCAAGCAACACAGATCAATATAAAATTGAATTGGAGGGGATGTTTACGCTGAAGCGAAACTATCACCCTCAGTTTAAGATGGGCACCATACGGTTTCTGGATACTCCTCAGTGGCAGCTGCTAATGTCACGAAAGAGTAAGTTTGGGTGAGTGGGTATCTAGAACCCTTGACTGAACCCCGAACACGCTCTGTGTGATCTCCTCGTACCCATCTTATCGATAAGTACTGGGGTCTTGGCTCTTAAGACCCTTGACTTGCATGTGCATAGCAATAACGTCGATGACCTCGTCCATAGCTTGCAGTGCAATAACTACACCACTAATTAGATACGCACCCAACTAGATCAATACTGGATCACTACTAGATCGCTTCTCGTAATATTATAACCTTGCATGCTTGCTATTAGCAACACCTATCAGCAACAGCTACCAGTAGGCACAAAAGATCGCAACTACAAATTTGAACCAAACAAACCACTTGAAATACTCATATTAAACTCCTAGCTGAGCGCCCCCCAACCCTCATGCATCAGGGTCATCAACGGCTCGCTTTAAAAACTCCCAACTCTCGTCAGCAGCCTCCCCCATCCTTTACCTGGACAAGAACTTTTAGAGACGCCCAGGATGCCTGAACAAGTAGTACGGAGACGAAGCAGCATTTTCAGCCCGAGCCCTTCGCCGCCCCCGCCCGGCGAGGACGAGTTCAAGTCGTATATTGGCGACCAGCGGCACTTTTCGATGTTGCGCCAGCTCCAAGTTGCTGATTTCATCACCGCGCTCAACTGTTATTGCGGCTTTAATAGCATTATCAGCAGCGTCAAGTACACCTCGAGCGGCGAGCCATACGACGCGTACTGGGCGATGTTTTTCACCTTTTTGGGGTGCTTTTTCGATGTGTTTGACGGCCGCGTTGCTCGCTGGATGAACCAGAGCTCGCTTGTGGGCAAAGAACTTGACTCGCTCGCCGATTTGGTCAGCTTTGGCGTTGCGCCCGCTACCATTGGCTACACTTTGGGCCTCGATACCACTGTTGACGCGTTGCTTTTGAGTTTCTTTGTGCTGTGCGGGTTGCTTCGCCTTGCTCGCTTCAACGTCACTGCCGCGTTCCTGTCTAAAGGCAGTAACAAGGTTAGCCATTTCGAAGGGTTACCTATCCCTTCTTCGCTGGCCTTGGTGCTGGTAATGGCCTATGGCCTATGGACAGGCCGCGTGCATACTCAACTGCCCCTGGGCCGCGTGCTGGCTGGAAGTGCACTTGAATTCCACCCCGCGGCGCTGGTATTTGCCGCCAGTGGTTGTACCATGATCTCCAAGACCCTTCGCATTCCTAAATTGTAGACTCCTTTTATTGCTATATACATTTCGCCTAGATTGTTGGCACAGTTCCACGCATAGCAACTCGCATCAGCAAGCATGATGGTGACGTCATTATGCAGCTATACAGCAACCTTGATTGATATATAACCAATTGCTTACCCACCCAGGAGTTCCCATCCCCACCATGGTAAACCCCGTTGAACCATTCAAGTTCCCCAAGAACTCATCCCCGGTGGACGCCATTGCACATCGTTTACAGGGCTGGCAGACCCTGGCCACATCGCTCGCCGAGTACTCTTCTCAGCTTGCTGATTTGAACCGCTCAAATAGTGCCAGCAATGAGCGCCTCACCCAGATCCTCAACTCGTGCTCTGTCAAGCCCAGTGATGACGCCGCCCTCACACTACTTCCTGGTGCGTTGCTCAAGCTACACACCGAGCTCGGTACCAGCAGCCGTGGATCGGCAAATTCTTTGACCAGCGCTGCCTCGCAGTTTAGAAGCATTGCCAGCGACGCTCAACAACGTGCCGATAACATTCGCACCTATAACCAGCACTTTACCATTGCCCAGCAGGTCAAGGAGGCGCAATCCCGGTCCCAGGGCGAGCTTAAACATTACCAGGCTGCTCTCAAAGATAAAGACACAAGCGCTGATCCATTTGTGCTCAAGTCCCGCGTCGATAGAGCGCTTTCTGACCAGGTGAGCCTCGAGAACAAGTTGCTTGAAAACTACCACACTGTGCAGACTTTGGGAGCCCAGTACGATGAGAAGATCGTTGCTGCTCTCAATAAGACCGTTCGCGACATTGAAGCCGGGTTTGCTGCTTCTGGTACCATTCAGGTTGAGTTTTGCAAGTCGCTCAAGGACAATATTTTTGCGCCCCACGCCGATGATTTCGACCAGTTTATTGTCAAGAACAAGGACTCGTTCATCACTGAGGACGTGCACGCCCGCGAGCTTGCCAATGCCCGCTACGACGGCCAGTACCACTCTGCTTCCAAGGCCGTGCGCAAGGGTACCCTTGAACGCCGTACCAAGTACTTGCACTCGTTTGTGCCTGCCGACTATGTCTTGACTTTGGGCTCTCTTTACGAGATCAAGGATGGTCACCGTACCTTGGGCATTGATCTTAGCGATGCCGAGCTCCTCGAAGACCACAAGCACTCTACCGATGACCGCTTTGTATTGCGCGCCCGTCAGCAGGGCTCATCTTCTGGTAAGCACCATACTTGGGTGTTTAGAACCGATGATGCTCGCAAGTGGGCTGCAGACCTCAAGAAGATCGTTAACGCCCCTCCTGGCCAGCGTGCCGTTGCCGTGTTTGGCTCTGAGACTTATGATCCCGAAACAGAGGCCTCTACTTTATCGGAGAAGGGTCCTAAAGCCCAAGTTCCCAGTTCTCTCCCGGCAAATGCTCCCCCCGCTGATACTGCTTCAACTGCAGCCGTTGCTTCTGGCCAGACCACTCCCAGCGATGGTGCTTTTCCTGCTGGTGCTGTTCCCGTTGGTGCTACTTCTGGTAAACACATTAAAGATACAGGTGCTACTGGTACCGCTATTCCTGCCGGTGCTACTTCTGGTAACCATATCAAGGACGCTGAAGTTGTTGGTGCTGCCGGTGCTGCTGCTGCTGGTGTCGGTGCTGCTGGTGCCAGCCAAAAGTACCATGATGCCAAGGACACTGCTCCTGCCACTTCTGGAAATCACATTCCTGATGCCGGCGTTGTTGGCTCCACTTCTGGAAAGCACACCACTGGCAACGATTTGAAGGGTGTTTCTGCCACTGGTTCTGCCCCTGCCACTTCTGGTAATCATATCAAGGATGCTGGTGTCGTCGGTGCCGCGGGTGTTGGTGCCGCTGGTGTTGGTGCCGCCCACAAGCACCATGATGCCAAGAACACTGCTCCTGCTCCTGCCACTTCTGGCAACCACATCCCCGATGCTGGTGTTGTTGGCTCCACCTCTGGAAAGCACACCTCTGGTAATGATTTGAAGGGTGCTTCTGCCCCTGCCACTTCTGGTAACCATATTCCCGATGCTGGTGTCGTCGGTGCTGCCGGTGTCGGTGCCGCTGGTGCTGGTGCCGCTGCTAGCCACAAGCACTCCAAGAACACTGCCCCTGCTACCTCTGGTGACCACATCAAGGACGCCGGTGTTGTAGGTGCCGCTGGTTCCACTGGTTCCAAGCACCCCAAGGAATCTACTGGCCACGCTGTTTCTGGTGACTTTGAAGGTACTTCTGGTAAAAAGTACGATCCCCACGGTAACGCTCCCGACCCTGCTGTGCCTGTCCACGATGCTGAGTTCTCCACATCCAAGGACACCGCCCCTGGCACTCTCGGCGCTGCTGGTGCTGGTGCTCTCGGCGCTGGTGCTATTGGAGCCGGTGCTGCCAAGCACAACAAGTCCGCTGGTACCTCCAAGGACCTCGCAGGCAACCCCAATGCCACCGCTGGCTCCATTGGTGCTGCTGGTGGTGCCGTGTCTGGCGGTTTCGAAGGTACTTCCAACAAGTCTTATGATCCCCATGGGAAATCCAATGAGCCCATTGTTCCTGTCCATGGTGCCGACTTTGGTTCAGATACTGGTGTTTCCTCTGGAACCAAGGAGATCAAGCCCAGTGGTGCTGTTGATGTGAACTCTCCTGTTGAGCGCAAAAACACTCAGTTGGGCCACATTGACACCGCCAACAAGTCCGCTGTCACCAACTCCCTCGATCATCCTGATATTGTTAAGCCCAGAGTGGGTGGTGCCTATAAGCCTGCCGCTGCGGGTGCCGGTGCTGGTACCTTGGGTGGTGCTGGTCTCGCTCATGAGCATCACAACAAGAATACTGAAGCTGTCGTGCCCGTTTCTGGTAACCCTCGTGATAGCACCACCAGTTCTCACTACTCCAAGTCCGCTGGCCTGACTGGTGCTACTTCTGGTGCCTATGACTCTGACAGCGCTTCGAGTGTTTCTGACGTCGAGTACAGCAAAGACTCCCCCACTGAGCTCGGCCCTAGTACTACTAGTATTGTTCCTCCCGCTCACAGCGCCGCGTGGCAAGCCCAGCAGGATCTCGCTGCCTTTGACAAGAAGGTTCAAGAGCGTGATAGCGCTGCTCATAATTCGTCTGCCATTGCCGCCGGTGACGCCGACAGCCAATTTTCGTACGATAAGAAGCACCGCGCCAGCACTTATACAGGTGAGGACTATAAGCCTGCCGACATCTTGCCTCCCCACGTTGAGCGTAAACTGACGCAAACCTACCACAAGTACGAGGACTCGCCTCTTGAGGGTATTGGCGCAGCCCGCACTCAGGAGGAGGTTAACGATCCAAGCGACAAGCATTTTGAGCGCCGTCGCTCGTCTATTTCGCTCAACCGCAAGCCCTCGCGCAATGCCACTGCCTCCTATGGAAACGATGAGCTCAAACCTTTGACAAACCCCGATAAGAGCCAGCATGGTAAGGCCGACCTGTTTTTCGCTGATGAGCTTCCTGCTAGCACCTCGGGTAACCCTACTGTACCAGGCCCTGTTGCCGGTAACGCTAAATTTCTGTAATATCTAGTTTATGATCTTTTATTTTAGATTTGAAGAGTGCGACCGTCGCGACCGTCGGGTTGAGTTGAGTTGAAAAGTGAAAGCTGATACCGAGGTGCCGTAGTGCGTGTGTAATCTCATTAACGGCTTGTTGTCTTGAATGTAGCCCGTGAATATTAGTCTAGTTAGCTGCCACTATCCCACTTTCCCTAGAGCACGCCGGTCACAATGTGAGGCAACACTTTGCTGATATAGACACCCAAGCGCGCGCAGTACGCACCTTCATGCACTCAACTAACTCAACTAAGGCGGCAAAACCTGGTAATCCTTCTGTACACGTACAGTTTGATAAGAGTTCTACCCAATGTGCTACTTCTCGGCTCTCTGAACTCCAGGATAGGCCTCTACAACGGCAATGGAGCCCCAGAGTACACACGTTGCATAAAGTGCTTGCCAAGGCCAAAAAAAGCGAGCCCAAAGCGGGAACACCGGTCGCTAAAAAGCAGAAAACGACCCACCAAACTGTAAAAGCACCAGAACCCCTCACAAAGGAAAAGGGAGACGGTACCCCAGGGCCGTTAATTTGTTCCGATGAACACGTCGAATCCTGGTCATCAAAAAAGCCAAAGGAGGTCAATTCCAGCAATTATAAGCCGTCCAGGGTCGATGAGAAGGCCCCGCCTGGGTCTTCGCCTGAGCCATCACCCCAAGTGCAGTCTCCCTCAACCCCTCGTCCTATCCCCTTGCATTCCTCTGACTTGAATAATAAACATGCATTGTCCGAAATAGTACTGGATAATACATCACAGCTGCCCTGCGCCAGCCAATCGCATCTTTACCGGTTTGTTGCCCAGTACAGACCCAGCATTCGTGCAGCAGATGAGGTATTCAAGATCTCAGAGTACCTAACTTATTGCCTGATTCACGAACCTGACATGGCAAAAAGTATCATTGAATCGTCCATCAAGATTCACGGCACCGTGGATGATATTTTGGGCCAACCAAAAGAGCAAGGTCGTAGTTTGACCATCCACCTCCCGTAGGTGCTATACAACCTTGCTAGTCTGTTCGCGCCCTGGCTTGATGTCCCAGCCTTTGCTAGATATTATTTTTGTGCGATTTAGGCGTTTATTATTGGTAGTAGACGATCCGAGAGACGCAGTTCCAGCTTATGTAGCTTTTCGCTATTCATTTTGGACCAAAATGTCGATGGTAAGAGAGTCTGATCCCGCAAACGCAGCCGATTATACATCTCCTGCTTGGACGCAGAAGGTGTCAGTGTTCCAAACTGCAGCTACCTTGCAGCCACCTGCAGCCAAATTCCCGATTAGGAAATATTCAGGTATCGAGGACCACAATGATTTCGCCCTTTCCGATAAATCTATGACTAACTGCCCTAAACGCACGGATACTCCCTTGTTGGCTTTGATTCACAACCTACTACATCACCTCTCCAGCGCGGGGTTCACTGTGAACCTCAAATGCGGTATCTCGTAGATCGCTCCCAGTAACTCTGATGCACTCGTACCGACGTGTACCCAAGTGATATGGGTTTTACGCCGATTACAATCTGCCTCTATCTGCGTAGCCCTACACTGGCAAAGCCCCATAAAACAACAGGGCCCAATAGATCGCATTTAATCGTCTAGATTGCTACCGCTTAAATCTTATTGCTAACATTGAGGCCAAACTACTTGACATGATCAACATCCATGGCCAAACAGGTTGGGAGCATACTCAGACTCCGCCACTCACCGGTCATGGAACGTGCTGGGTTAGTCGCTGGATCGCTCTAAATGCCAACAGCTTTATACCTACGGGCCTACCTAATCATAAAGACCACGCTTTAAACGCCACGCCTGTGCCCTAACAAGTCTCTCCTCCATAGGACAAGCCTTGGCCCACGCCTTTGCAAACTCGGCATCACTGAATCTCTGAGCAGCCTTGTAAGCTCTGATACTCAAATCGCGTTTCTCTTGCGCACTAAGCTCAAGCGCCTTGAGGAGCGCGTCTCTCAGATTGGGGTACCCGGGAGCAAAGTCAGGATCCTGCTTTGACTTGAACAAAAACCCAGGGACGCCCTGATCATCCTTGACAATGTCGAGCATTGGGCCAGCACTCGCGTGTACAACAGGGATCAGACCAGCAGCCATGTTCTCCACAATGCCCATCCCGAAATGCTCGTTCCACATGGCATTGACGGTGATGAGACTCGTTTGCAGAATCTTGCGGATGTTTTCCCAGGGAGCATTGATCAAAATGGTATAATCTTTATCTTTGAGACCCATCTCACGCGCATAGAGGTCGAGGTCCTTGACGAGATCCTGGTCTTCCTTGCCTCTGACACTACCAATGAGGATCATGTGGGGAGCTTTGCCCTTGAGGAGTTTACGTCCCGCGTCTTTGATTTGACTAAAAGCACGAATGAGCATCTCCTGGCGTTTTTCGGGGCGGAACTGAGCCAGGTACACAATAGTGGGGGACCGCTCGGTACCAGGTTCGCCAAACGATTGAGTAGAGCAGGGAGGATAAACAATGGATGCATCGTTGCGCAACCCCGACAAGTGGTTGCGAGTCCACGTGCTGTTGGCCATAACTACACTGGCAAACGACAGGGCCCACTTGTAAAGGGCCAGCATGGTTCTCCAGTAGATTTGTTTGGGGCTAAATTTGCTGAGCGAAGCAAGCATATCAGACTGAACCCAGGGGTAGTGGACATAAGCAACGATGGGAACGTGCAAAATGTAGTGCACCAGAGGGTAAGAGAATGCCAAGCCAACGGTATCGACCCACACATCGGGGACGAGGTTAGAAGCGGCCTCGTAAGCCAAAACCGCAGTTCCAACCATTTGGCCGATCAAAGTGAAAATGGGATACAGTTTCGCCTCCACCAAGTAGCCCTGAGTGAGGAAGATGGGGACGATGCGCTCGAGCTCCTGCTTTGAGAACGTCAAATTGAAGCGAGTCTGGCTCATCTCAAGCACCTGAGCAAATGTAAGATTGGACTTTGATATGTAGAGCGCGGCCACGGCGTTGGGGTCGGCCAAAGTCTGCTTGATGGCAGCCCAGAGAACCCGCTCACCACCACCTCCAGCAGCGGCCGTGGGATGGAAAAAGCCAAAGATTTTACGGTTCTGGCGACGCAGCTCGGTTGCCTCGGGGCCAGGAATCCCGTTGGAGTACTTTGCGGGAACGTCACCTTCGAGGATCAACTGGCGACGGATTTGGGGCGAGATTGCATTTTTGGGAATTGGGGCGTCTGCGTCGACGCTATACTGCACGATCTTGCGCCAGTTGCCGCTCGGCGAACGCAAATATCCCCGTAAATACCGGTATAACGACCACCAGATCGAGAATGCCGACAGCACCGAGGCTACCCCGAGAAGGACTACTGTGTACATGTCAGCGTTGACCGGTAGCACCGACGCGTGAAGTTGTGCAACCAAGTTCAGGTGGTTGGCTGTTTGTTTGGATTATAGCCCAAAGATTTATTTTGCGGTGAATAGTTGAAGCGACAAATGTTGAGGTGAAATTTTTTTTTCTCGAGTTTGTGAAAAGCACGTGTAGGCTGTGAAGTAGGCTATGAAATTTATGCTGAGCATGTTTAGCACATGAAATCCATACAAATATGGGTTTGATCGTCAGGGCAGTTGTTGGTCGGGGGTCAGCCAACACCAGTAGGAAGCGGCTGCACATTCGTTAGATTATTCTCTATAACTATGTAGCTTGAATTTGCTTCAATTGAAGTGATGTTATCGGATTTATGTGCCCAGCGGCCGATTTATTTGAAACTACGTCCAGCTGTGTGTCTCCAACCGAGATACAGCACCGTGAAAAAAAAATGTGTGAAGATGAAAAAATAAACAGAAATCTGCAGTACCCTCCGTTCTCGCGTCGTCTCCGACCGCAATACTGAATAGGGCTCTCACGGACTTAGATATGGCTGATCGAACGGGAAGCCTCGCTGACCACGTGGATTTGACCGCAGACGAGTGCATATCTCAGATTTCGTAGATACAAGCCAGACCAATTTTTTCTGAGGCCCGTTTTTGTGGCAGCACTGTTTTTTGAATGGCCCGTTTTTGGCTAAATATTATCACCAAACTACGCCTTGATCAATTTTATAGCTTCTATGAGAGTATCTAGTCCTCAGCTCCTCGCAAGACAAATTTATGGCTGATTTTCGTTTAGACAAAATCTACTATATTTGCATATAATACTTGATACAGAGGTCTCGATACCTAGAGACTTAATTTAGTGACATCCATAGCACTAGGAGAATGACTGGTGAAATTTGGCAGGGCCCAATCGAGCATTAACTTTTGTGGGTCTATTGCAGTTTCATAGAGTCTGAGAAAGCCCGATTGATGTTTTAGGGTGTATAAGAGCTTTATGTGGGTCTCTGGTATCTTTTTACATCAGTTTTATCTACTTCATACTCGCAGCGAGCTCAAAGCCAGTGCTTGGCCCTGATCCGAGGACCCATAGTTTACGGCACAAAAGGAGCACCAGTATTGCAATGGCCGCTTGATCTGTCTTTGGAAGGGTTACTAGGAAGGGTTGCTCTTGTGTTGGTTTAATTGTCCCGACTAGTCCCTGGCTTTTAGGTCACGACCATACGCCAAACGTGTTATATGGCTCAACATACGAGATATTGAGTATTTTTAGGTTCGACATACCTTGCAAAAAGAGGCAACTTAATGTAGTTATCGAGAGCTCTCGAAAGTCCAATTATGAGTGGCGGTTCTCATGGCCTTCCAGTTGTATGCTACCACAAGCTTGAGGTCAAGCCGCCCATACAAACTCCTCAGTGCTCTTTGCGCGTTCCAAGCTTCGTCGATTCGAGTAGATGCAATACGCGAAAATTCAAAATTGGTTGCTAAACACTTGATGTTGATGGTCCAGCCCCACAGCGTCAACAGCTTGAAAGCTATGGGTGTTTTAATTTTCCTTGCCGGTTGGACTCTCTTTGAACGCTTTCGGCCGGTTGTACCATCTTTTTTCCGTGTGGATTTTATACTCACTCAGATCAATATCCTTGAGCGGGAACAAAGGCTGCTCGTCACTGAACCCCATGGTCGCAGCAGCTCGTGCGGCATCTTTATTTATTTTGTAATCGGGCGGGCCTGACCATTTTTGCCAGTTCAATTCGTGCCGAAGATAGTTCCACACATGGCTACCAGGGTACGTGATGGTCTGGGAGTTTTCCTCGGCAAGCTTGAACCATAACTGCATAGCGGATCTCACACCGCTTGTGAGCGCCAATTTATTCGCCTCTGCCATAATCATACCCAGCATCTTGTATTTTGTGGGGTTCTCGTTTATGCGGGCTACTGCATACATCATGTGGGCCCAGGACTGTGAGGTCATGGACACTCCGTACTCTGCCTCAAAAAACTCTGAGATTCCAACCATCCAGTCAAGGTGATGGCGATAACTAAACTGTTCGAGAAACACATTGAGGGTCGTCTGGTTCGGCTTGATACCACGAGCAGCCCAATAATTGAGATAGTCAAATGCTTGCTGAACATTGGCGTTATCTTTTTGGCAAGTTGTGAGCATACACTTTAGGACGCCATGTAGCATTGGCCTTGTAATCATTGCTGGCTCCTGCTTCAAAATTTCGGCCACAGTATCTACGCCATTGACAGAGCAAAGCGCAGTAGCGAGTACATTTGCGCCCTCTTTATCCAATGGGATGTTTCTGTTGTGCATTTCCTGATAAATAGTTCCCATTCCGTAATGGGTGGACATAGCCATCAAGACCATGTTCCAGGTCTGGGCATTTGCCGGCAGTTGGGAGTCGCTCATTGCCGCTAGAATAGGCAGGGCACTTTTAATTTGGAAATTTCTGGGCTTCCACCTGCGCTGATTATATAGCGAGTAGAGCCAATGGTTAAAGTGGAGCGTCTGGGGTGCTTGGAGGGCTGAAACCAGCGGGAGAATTTTATCTGGATCACCTGTGCGTGCGTAATACTCAATTACACTATTTTTTCCGGCCTCTGTGAGCCGATTTTCGTCAACTAGCTTCCCCAGGGCATTGGCCACTTCCTTTGGGTGTCGCCGTAGCGTGTACTTGCCGCCAAAACGAGTTGTGGTAATGTCTTTGACATATTTATCAACGAGATAGCTCGGCTGTGAGGCCGCTGGTACTTTGGGAAACGCTTTTCGTGAGACACCAAAGTACCGGCTGGATTGGTAGAATTCGTCCAGTTGTGTCAGGACCGGGGAGTCTGTAGATAGTTTGTCGAGATATTTAACTATTCGTTTGATAGTTTTACGCCCGGGAATAAACCCACTGGGGTCTTTGGATTCAAATGTACCACCCAGAAGTTTGAGCATCCAGAGTCTGAGTAATGCCGCAGGAACGAGGTTGTCGGCGCGGAGGTCAGAGCTGGCAATGTGTTGAGCCGTATTAGAGTATATACAGAAGGGGATTACAGGAGGGGATTACAGTCTTTAAAGGGTAGCCCAGGCAGGATCATAGAGGGGGGCCGTGGTGTGCCCGGATTGCGTAGAGCTGCGATGTAAATTAAGATTTTATGGTAAACAGGTATATGTCAAGAGAATATGGTTTACTCTGGAAACAACTCTTGTGGTCGTCAACATCTGATTATATGCTCGTTATGCGGTCTTGGCCTAAGTAATACCTCTACTTGGGGCTTGGCTTCGATTGGAGATCCCATCGACCTCCTGGTAGCGCCTATACAACTAACCATACGTAGGCAAAGTCTTTTCTGGAGGATACACATTGTCGTCATAGACATGCTGTCCGCTGCCAAACTCTGCCTCATAGTCGGCCTTTGAGTCGTGATAATCTGGTGCCGAGTCGATAGATTGGGTAAATGAGGGCCCGCCACCAAAGCTCGAGGCTTCCACGGTCCGGGTCCTTCTCTCGCCATTCAAAAAGGGCCCTAGTACCCGGATATCGGCAGTCCACTGGATATTGTTGAGCTTCCTCTTGGGTCCCACAACCACTTTAATGGAAAACTCGAGCTTGTAAGCAACCTTAAGCTGTTCGGTGTGGAAACTGGGCACCAAGTTGTTGGGAATCAGGACCTCGCCCGTTTGATTGGAGAGGTCGATCGAGGGGCCCTCTAAATGCATGCTGCGTTGGAAAAGGCAGTGGCTCATGTTGTGATAGTACTCCTGCTTGCCGCCTTGCTTTGCTTTGACGTCGATTTCGCTCACCAACTGGCACGACATCTCGCAAACGGTAAACACTGATTTATCGGCCGATTCAAGCAGAATATTGAGGGGGGCATGCGTGTTGGCCTGACAAGCCTCGGGGACAGACGCTTTGCAATTGATTTCCAGCTTTTCGCGCGAAAACAAGCCACCGTACTTGACGCTGGATGTGTACTGTGAGAGGCTCCGGGACTTGAGCAGCGAAGGGTCGGCACTGGGCACGTACTGGATAGGCCACTCGTACTGCGCCTTCTTTTTGAATGCAGAGGGTCTGGACACGGTCACGAGGACGGCGTGGCGCACGGCACCCGCGTTGTCGGTATCGATAAAGCTGGGAGGCAATCCACCGGGAACCCTAAACTCAAACGGAAACTTGTGCTGGCCCTCGGGGAGGGTGATTTTCGACATTTGCAGGTACTCTTGGTCGTTTTTGGTAGGAAACACGCACTCAATGTCTTGGTACAGCCGCGTGGGCGACTTGAATGGGGACTGGTGCTTGTTTTTGACCCGCTCGGCCAGCGGTTTGAGCCACTCGGCTGCCTCGTCGACCTTGTACTCGACGGTGATTTTTGTCAGGTCAAGCTTTTTCTTGAGATTCAGCGTGATCTCGCCGCTGAGGAGGTCCCCCTCTGTGTACAGGTTCTGGGGGTTTTCCCAGTGCAAGCTGAGGCTCACGCCGTTGCCAAAGACGATATCATCGAGCGTGCTAGAAAGGTTGTCCGACATGATGCGTCGCGGGCGGTTCTTGGGGGTGTATATATCTTCATAAGGTGGTATATGCACCTATATGCACCATACTACCCAAGCCTCCATGCGAAAAGGGTTGATCACCTCATACTGGGTGGCTGGAGGTGATACGAGTTGATCTAGCTGCGTACGAGTCTTGAGTTGGTGCCTTGGAACTGATTTAGTCTTTTCCAGGGTGCTGGAAGTATCCAATTCTCTAATCTCTTTTGGAAAACTTCAAAGGGTGCCATGCACTATTGCGTCATTATGCTTTACCATGCACATATTTCATAATCTAATTTTTCGAATCGTGCTGCGGTCACAAGTTACGTGTGGTGGAGTGGGAGGCAGTGTATTAGACCGTTAGCTGTTGGTGGATATTATTACGTACTCTACCTACATAGGACCCCTCTAAGTTCCCACACAGTGAAAGGCGGGGAAAGGCAGTGTATGTAGCTAACTGGTAGTAGTATAGACAGTGTAGACAGTGTAGGGCAGTGTAGGGGAGTGAAAGGGAGTGAAGCAGACCGAGTATGCACCTCAAAGAACCTTATCCGGCCTGGACCAGATCTAATCCCTCCAGATCTAATCCCACCCTCTCAACACAATATATACTCCAACTATCTAAAGTTTACGTCTAGCTTCAACAGCCTTTGCCAAATCACGGAGCATCTGCTCGGTAGTCTCCCAAGAAACACACGAGTCAGTAATAGAAACACCGTACTGGAACTTGTCCTTGCCAAGATCAGACTTTTGGGCACCCTCGTTGATGTTGCTCTCAATCATAACACCAATAAGCTCGCGCTCACCGGCGGCGATCTGCTCAGCAACGGATTTGAGGACCTTGGGCTGGTTTTTGTAGTCTTTTTGTGAGTTGCCGTGGCTGCAGTCGACCATGATGGTGCATTTGCCTTTGAGGTTGGCCTTGACCTGTGCGACGCTCTCTTGGTCGTAGTTTGTGCCCTTGTTTGAGCCACGCAAAATCACAAAGCAGTCAGGGTTGCCCTTTGTGGTGGTGATGGCAGTGATTCCCTGCTTGGTAACACCCATAAAGTGGTGGGAGGAAGCAGCAGCAGAGACAGCGTCAGCAGCAACAGTAACGTTGCCGTCGGTGCCGTTCTTGAAGCCAATGGGGAAAGAGAGACCAGAGCTGAGCTCACGGTGGAGCTGGGACTCGGTGGTACGGGCTCCAATAGCACCCAAACTGAGCAGGTCGGCAAGGTACTGGGGGCTGACGGTATCGAGCATCTCTGCGGCAATGGGCACACCCTCACCGGTCAGATCAACGTACAACTGACGAGCGGTTCTGAGACCCTTGTTGATGTTGTAGGTGTTGTTGATATCGGGGTCGTTGATCAGACCCTTCCAGCCAACGGTAGTGCGGGGTTTCTCGAGGTACGCACGCATAATGACCACGAGATCATCCTTGAGCTCGTCGCTAAGCTTCTTGAGGCGAGCAGCGTACTCTTTTGCGGCCTCGAGGTCGTGGATCGAGCAGGGGCCAACAATCACAACCACCTTGTCGCTCTTTTTCTGAATTACCTTGATTGCCTCCTTACGTCCCTGCTGGACAGTCTCGATATTTGCTTGCAGAGCAGGAATTTCGTGCTGCAAGAGGCCTGGGGCTACAAGAGGGTCGTAGCCAATGATTCTAACATCTTCCTGCTCAACAGCAGGAGACCCGTCAACTCTAAACATGGGTTTGCTCATTTTTTTGATGTTGGTGCGTGTGAAAAAAATGACAGTGACTGATCTATATAGCGGGAGTTACGTCATGATGCGCACGTGATGAGTCAATGGTAGCAGAGTCCAGAGTGTGTAGAGTGTAGCCAAGTGTAGTGTAGAGTCATCGTCATCGTCATAGTCCGCCTAATTAGTAGTAACGTCCTCGGGCCACCAGAATGGCATCATTGGGTGAACTTGGGTTCCGTTTTGTAGCTCAAACTGATGCCCCAATTTATCGATTCGCATGGATGCAAGCCCGATATTTCCCATTCCAGCAATTATTGATCCTGCCGGCCGCGATTTGCCTACCGATCCAAACGGGGACTCGGCTGCGGCGGCATGGGGGACCGGACTATTATCCAGAATAGGCGATCCCGGTCCCGCACCCTCAAACTCCAGCGGGGCGTATATTTGCTCGGGGATCTCGCCGCCAGGGGCAGTAAATACTACCGGGACGACTCGTTTGCGGATCACCCCGTGGTGTTTTGTGCGAATCGTGAGTTCCTGACCCACATAGCATCCTTTTTCGAAATCGACCCCGTGAAGAAAATCGATATTAAACTCGAGGGGCAGCGTCTTTGACGAGATAAACTCCTCGTGGCCTTCTGCAATCCCAAATAAATAGCGCCTGAGGGTGTACTGGTGGGGATCCGCGAGTTCCTGGTCCATGGGTTTGGACTCGGCGAGAACTTTGGCGCCCAATTCGGCCACCCTAAAATCCTGGAACGCCAGCTCCTTGGCATTGAGCGCGAGCTCCGCATCGTCGTCCCAAAGGTACCAGCTTTTGAGGTTACTGGGCCCGATATCGACCTGTGAGGTGAGTTTGTAAAACTCGAGCTGCCGCAGGATCTTATCCTCGAGGGCCGAGTCGACCTCCAGTAGGTACTCGTTAATGCCCACATTATATACAAATAAATCAGCTACTACTCTGCCTTTTGAGTTGAGCATACAGGCAAAGGAGCCGCTAGGGGTAGCGGTAGTATCGTTGTTGGGGGGCCGTACAGTGAGGAGACCGTTCAAGAATTTAGTTGAATCTTTTCCAGAGATATTAAAAATAGTTTTCGAGAGCGCCGTGAGGCCTTTTGTTAGCGGGATCATGGAGAGCTGGAGGGGGAGAGGGATGGGGTAGCGCTGAAGGGAGAGCTGAGGGGTCAGCTAAACGGTTGGCGACGCCAGTAAAGCGGTTGGTAGCTAACCGGCTGGTAACGCTGGAACCCAGCTAACCGGTTGGAACCGATATTTACCAATCAAGAGCCCCCTAAACCTACCCCTTAAAACAGCAAGATAAAAGTAAATTAAAGTTCCACCAATTAAAGGGTACTCCCAATAACTTTACCGCAAAAAATACTCACACCCGGGCCCCAAATCCAGCAATCAAACCCATCCAATCGTACATTGCATAATAAAACACTTTGATACCCCTACATAGGCACCCGTGGTTGGCATGCCAACCGCCACTAATGCCGCTTTCCTTATAGGCTCTTTAGAATATATAACCATTTGGGAGATCAGTTGTCAAGTTAATGGCTACGACTACACAACTACTAATGTCAGAAGAACCCACGCAGTACACAACCGGCTTTTCCAAACAAAAGAGTATTTGGGGGACTCCCGTGGCACCTCAGCAGGATAGATGGGCCGCGCGACCCATGTTTTCCATGGCGGCGGCGGCTCCTAGACCGTTGGGAGGGTCGCTGAGCGGGCAGCCAGTGTCAAGTGCGGGTGTTTCTGCTCTTGGCGGCTCCGGCTCCGGCCCTGGCTCCGGCTCTGGCCCTGGCATTGCGCCGGTCACCCCTGGCCAAGGATTTGATTATCTCTACTACAAGCACGCTTCTGCCACTAGTGCTTCTGCTGCTACAACCTCTGCCTCTGCTACAGCCTCTGCTACTACCATTAGTGCCTCTGCCTCCACCGCTGCCTCCACCGACGACGACCTAATCCCTACCGCCATTGTCGTCAAAAATATCCCCTTTGCTATCAAAAAAGAGCAACTGGTAGAAGTTATGACGCATCTAGGGCTCCCACTGCCTTATGCATTTAATTATCACTTTGATAACGGCGTTTTCCGCGGCCTCGCGTTTGCAAACTACGCCACCGCCGAAGAAACGGCCGTGGTGATTTCAGCGCTCAATGGGCGCGAAATTGGGGGCCGCAAGCTGCGCGTCGAGTACAAGAAGATGCTCCCATTGCAGGAACGCGAGCGGATTGAGCGCGAAAAGCGGGAACGCCGCGGCCAGCTCGAGGAGCAGCACACGAGCCAGAGCAGCAGCCTGGCCTCGAGCCCGTTATCTCAGAGCCAGGGTTTAGAGGGAATCAGCGCCGCAAATGCTCCTTTGGCGGGCCACATGTCCCAGTCCCCCACCAGTGCCCCTGCCGATGTCACTATTGACCTCAACGATACTGAAACGCTCGATCTGTACACTTCGCTCGTGCTGTTTTCTGCACAGCCCACCTCGGAGGTGACTCTTGCCCGGACCTCGCCCATTCAAAGACAAATTATCCAGAAACTTTGCTTCAACCTCGGCCTTGGGGTCGAGGACCGCGATGGAAACTTGGTGATTCACAGTAGTGCCTATGCTGCCTACCCGAGTGCTTTGTTTCCCCACTAATGATATTGAATGAATTATGTATTTAGATGATAGTTATGATAATGACCAAGGAGGGTGGAGGCTGTGGTGGAGGCCGTGACCGAGATTGCGGCCACGTTCACGGCCACGGCCACGGCCACGGCCCCGGCTCGCTACAGACCGCCCACCAGTCCTCTGCTCTCTCACGGGTAAGACCATCCCCCCTGCACAACTACGTCATGCCACAGCAACAACAACCCCAAACGCGGGGACCACTCTGACCAAAATGTCCCAATCCACTATTGCAGGGCTCCAGCTCCCTCAAAAAGACCCCAAAGTCATCCTCGACGACTCAAAGTCCATCCTCGGCCTGCTCAGCCTCAAAGGAAAGGTTGCTTCCATCACCGGGTCCAGCACTGGCATTGGGTTCGCTGTCGCTGAAGGGTTCGCTCAGGCCGGGGCAGACATTGCCATCTGGTACAATAGCCATAACCCCGAGGAAAAAGCCGCTGCTCTTGCCAACAAGTACGGCGTCAAGGTCAAGACCTACAAGGTCCAGGTCACTGATTCCAATGCGGTAGAGCAGGCCATTAACAAGCAGGTCAAGGAGTTTGGCAAGATCGATATCTTTGTGGCCAACGCGGGTGTTCCCTGGACCAAGGGCCCGCTGATCGGCCAACCCAACCACGACGAGTGGAACAAAGTCATTGGCCTGGATCTGGATGGCGCCTATTACTGCGCCAAGTTTGCGGGGCAAATCTTTAAAAAGCAAGGGTTTGGCTCGTTCATCTTCACTGCTTCAATCTCTGCCATGATCGCCAACGTGCCCCAGCTCCAGGCCTGCTACAACGCTGCCAAGGCCGCCATTGTACACCTTTCGCATTCCCTTGCCGTGGAGTGGGCTGGTTTTGCGCGCTGCAACACTATTTGCCCGGGATATATCCGCACAGAGATCACTGACTTTGCTCCTCAGGACATGAAAGATACCTGGTGGACACTTGTTCCAATGGGCCGCGAAGGCCTCACCAAGGAGCTGACTGGTGCGTACCTTTACTTGGCTTCTGATGCCTCTACTTTTACTACTGGTGCCGACATTGTAGTTGATGGCGGGTACACCTGTCTGTGATTTGAGTAGGTGTAGATAGGTGAGTTTACACGATTAGTTACGCGATTAGATTAATCACATTATATACAATAGGGTGGTGACCCAGTGGCGACCCAGTGGTGACCCAGGGGGACCCACATAGACCAGTTGAGACTACTCACGACCCCAACTTGGCAACTACCTCATCAACACTCATAAACTCGGTAGCATCCCTGCTAATAACCTCCACTTGACCGTCCTTGAACTTGCCTCCAAGCACCAGAATATAGGGCCAGCCTGCTTCTCTGGCTGCTCGGAGCGCATGACCGATTTGAGTGGTACGATCCTCAGAGACGCACTCGATACCCCGTTGTGATAAAAACTCTGCAAACTCAGCTGCTTGATCGGGGTCGCGGCTCACCACACATGCCAATGCGGGTGCAACAGGGATCGGCCAATTGAGGCCTCGCTGGTCCATCGTGGCATCGGCTATAGCACCAATGAGGCGTGTGATGCCCAGCCCGTAGCACCCCATCTCTATTGGTTTGAGAGATCCATCTTTCAGCGTGACATTTGCGCCCAGTGGTTGCGAGTATCGCGTCCCCAAATAAAAGGTGTGGCCTACCTCTATACCCTTGTGTGAGAGCAGTTGGCCCTCTCCACAGGACCCGCAGGCTTCTGATTTACCCACTTCGACGTTTTGTGCGGCATTACAGTTGCTGCAAACAAGAATCTCGTCTTCGCCCAATGGAGACAATAAATGGTACTCATGGCTAAGGGACCCGCCCATGTTGCCCGAATCTGCTTGCGCAACGACTACTGGGACATTGAGGGTTCTGAAAAACTCGCGGTATGCTTTGGAGACTCTGTCGTACGCTTTCAAGGCATCCTCCCTGGTGACATCAAAGGTGTATGCGTCCTTCATGGTGAACTCGCGGGTCCTGAGGAGCCCTGACTTGGCCCGCAGCTCGTTGCGGTATTTCCGGGTGATTTGGTACATGCTCAGCGGTAGTTGACGGTAGCTGCGGTTGCCCACAAGGGTTGTGATTTGCTCCTCACCAGTCGGGTTGAGGAGGTGTCTATCGGCGAAAATGAACTCTCCGCCCCCCTTTTTATCGAGTCGGCCGCTTTTGAGCCAGAGCGCCGGGTCCACCAGCGAAGACAGCGCCAATTCGTGCGAGTTTGCTTTGGCCATTTGAGTCCTGATGAGGGCCTCGATTTTGCGCTCAACTCGGAGGCCCAGCGGCAGGATATCGTAGATTCCGCTCTGGGTTTTGTGGATAAACCCGTGTGCAGACAGTAGATCTATACTTGAGGGTGATTTGAGCTTTTGGAGGGACGGCACCAACAAGCTCGACAGCCGCATGTAGGAGGGAGGGATCAGAACCAGCACCGCACGAGCAGAAGACCAGTCGACCAGAAACCCCGCGACGGCGACAACCCGCGAGGCCGCCGCGAACCATCATTTAGCTAACGTATAATCATTATCTATCATTTAGTGGCCATGCTCACCCTCGTGACGAAGGTGAAAGTAGTAGTCGAGGCTATAACCGAGAGTCAAAAAGAAGGCAATGCCGTGGACAATGGGAACGGCGCTGCCGCTGTCAACGTACTTGGCGCGGTAGCGGCCGGCGAACCCCTTGGGCTGAGTGGCAGGGGGAGGACCCTGGGGCAACGCCTTGTAAAAGTCGACGACCTTGGTCATGCGCTTGGCGTTGGGGTTAGAGCCGAGGTTGGCCGGGCTGGCGATCTTGGGGGGGATCAAGCTCGAGAGACCGCGTTTGGCAATGAAACTCATGAAGAGAGCTCAGTTGTCAGCGATGATTGGGTGTGGGTTTTGGGTCACGTGAGGGGGAGGGTGGGCTAACTCGGTTGGGGACGGCTGAGATCGACAATGGCAATTCGGTTGGAAACGCAAGTGCAATCATGTCTGAATTGCCTAAAGCTACCTGATCTAACTCTAGTCTCCTCAAACCCCATTCTACTTTAATACCCTGATCTGCTCAAACCCCCTTCTACTCTAATCTATCACTCTCTCTCCCGCTACCCTGACTCATGACTCTCATAACCGACCTGGAAAAAGCTCTAACAAAAGGTAAAAAGAATTCTGCTCGTAAAAACACATGTGCACTATTCACGGACCCAAATATAACCCTCGATAGCTGGAGGTTCCACGATTGGGCTTATTACAGTGACGACCTTCCCATCTACGCTCGAGGTCTATTCACATCGGGCGAAAATATCGTTGTAAGGGGCTACAACAAGTTTTTCAACATTAATGAGGTCCCCTCCACAAAGTGGGAGTACCTAACCACCCGCACTACTGGGCCCTATGAGTGCACCGTCAAGGAAAACGGGTGCATTGTATTTATTGCCGGTTACAAGGGTCATCTGGTAGTCACCTCCAAACATTCCACCGGTTTTCGGGACGAACTTACAAAGAACCACGCCTTGGAGGCCTCCAAGCAGGTAGCAAAACACTTGGCGTCGGTGGGGAAAACAGAGGCTCAATTGGCTCAACTGCTCGAAGAAAATCAGTGGACAGCAGTTGGAGAGCTATGCGATGATGAGTTTGAGGAGCACGTGCTGGAATATACCCCCAAAGAGGCCGGGATTTACTTGACGGGAATCAACCTCAATACGCGGACTTTCAAAACGGTCCCGTTTGCCCAGGTTCAAGAGTTTGCAACTAATTGGGGATTCATTAGAACCGAATCGAGTGTTTTTGAAACATTTGATAATCTAAAACAGTTTGTGGAATCTTGCGCAGAGACAGGGTCCTGGGAGGGCAGAGAGATCGAAGGGTTCGTAGTACGGTGCAAGGTCGACGGCAACGACTTTTTTTTCAAGTACAAGTTTGAAGAACCCTATCTCATGTACCGCAATTGGCGCGAAGTCACCAAATCATTCCTCAGTGACCCCTTGACTACCCCCAAGATGCACGCCAGGCACCGTGCTTCATGCGCAAAATACCTTGAATTTCTAGCGCGTTACTTGCCCAACCACCCTGAAATCAAGGAAAATGTGCTTTTACACGGCAAAGGCATCATTGAGCTCCGCAATAAATTCCTGCAGTCAACTTCACTCTCTGAGAAAGATTTATTGGGGCTCGATCTCGCGGAGGTGCAAACAAAGTATGTTTTAGCACCCGTTGCAACACTCGGATGCGGCAAAACTGTTGTATCTGTAGCATTGGCTCAGCTCACAGGGTGGGGCCATGTGCAAAATGACGATATGCCCGAGAAATCCAAGAAAACCGAGTTTACAAAAATGACTCTGGAAGCTCTAAAGGAAAAAGAAGCAGTCATCTATGATCGCAATAATCACCAGTATCGTGAACGCGAGCAAATGTTTAGAGATTTGGATGAGGGGGCTGTGCTGAATGGGTACAAAATAGTGTATGTTTGCCTCAATTTCTGGCCAAAAGGACCTGAAGCTGACCGTAAAGCGGTTGAGATTACAGAGAGCCGTGTCATGAGCCGCGGCGATAACCATCCCACCATCCGCGAAATGTCCCCAACTATGGTGAAGAATATTATGAAGGGGTTCGTTGGGCGGTTCCAGCCGGTAGTTTCAAGCAAATCCCCTGATGACCAGTTTGATTCAATTGTTGAACTCAAAGTCTGCGAGAATGGGTCTCGAGCAAATGTCAAGCGGGTCTTGGATCATATGCACGAGCATTACGGGTTCAAAATATATACCGAGGAGGAAATCAATAAAGCAGTAGAAACGGCTCTGCAGTACCAGGCCAAAATACCCGTCAAAAATGCCAAGCAGCTGAAATCACAGGTATCCTATTTCGGAGTCCGTGTCGACCCCAAACAGTTGCAGGCGCTTATCCCTGAGTTTCCAGCAGACCAGAAAGTTCAAAACGACTTTCATGTTACATTAGCGCATCAGAAAACGCACAAAGAGATCTTCAGGCAGTTGCGGGACCAGTACAACAACCAGCTCCAACAGCCGTTCAAGAACCAGATAAGCGTTGTTGTGAACGATGATAAAGTAAAAATACACGTTCTCGAGTATTGGTATAATGCCAAAGTATCTGCATTCAAGGTGAGTCTTGAGCTAAATTGTGGAAATAAGGTTCCTCACATAACGGTGTCACTGAAGCGCGGTGTCAAGGCCGTCGAATCAAACAACATGCTCGAATCAGAATCCTCAGTGACTAAAATCCCTATTGATCAATGGCTTGAAGGCCAAGTTTGCGCATACACATAGGAAGCGTGAATTTAAGAGTAAGAGTCGCACAAAGTTGAAAACTACGTAAACCCGGGATATAAAAGGCTCATGTTGGGCATGTATATACTACACATAATGCAATTCACTCATTTGTTTCTTCTTTCTTCTCTCGTTGCTGCTCTCCCTGAGCAATCTCTTGATGTTGCCGGTGCGGCCCAGGTCAAGGACAAGCCCGCTCTCATCAAGCGCTGTTTGTGCGGTATGGCAGGCTGTGACGGAAGCTGTGGTGGTGGCAGCGACAGTGGATGCGGTAGCGGTGGCTGTGGTTTGATGTCCAAGTTTGGCCAGATGTTTAAAAAGGGAAACTTTGTCAATAACGCTGCCAAGGAGGGATCTGAGCACAGATGGAGCTAGATATTTTCAATGCTTGTGATTGTAGATGGCTGATGGTCTCCTGCTGGTCTCTTGGCCCCCTGAACGCGCACAGCTCATGTAGTCTTGAATACTTTAGTATACTTTTAACTGTTGGTTGATATTTTGGTGGAGCCGCTGGTATGTGGTCTCGTATATGGTCTCGTATATGGCCTCTTTGAAGCTGGCGGTTTTGCAGGTACAGATACGAGCCGTGGGTCGGCTTGGTAGATGCACTACCTTTGTACTAAAACTATAGCTATCATATAATCTACTTTTAATCCTTGGCCTCAATCTTGCCCTTATCGGCAACAAAAGAATCCAAAACTGCAATCGCACTGTACAGTCTGTTTTCAGCCTCCTCGAAAACCAATGACCGGTCAGAATAAAATACTTGATCGCTCACCTCTTCTGGCTTACGAGGGAGACAGTGCATAAACTTCCAGTTTTTGTTTGCACCGGCTCCCAGCTCATTGGTCACTTTGTAGCCATCAAACTGCTCAAGACGGAGTTGCTTCTCAGCTTCCTGACCCATAGACACCCATGTGTCTGTAACAATAATATCGGCGTTGGCAACTGCTTGTTTGGGATCAGTAGTATACTCAATGGAGGCACCCGATTCAATGTTGCTGTTGATAAGGTCCTTGATCTCTTGGCTCACTGGGTACTCTTTGGGAGTAGCCGCTGCCACGTTAATGCCCACTTTAACGCAAGCTAAAGCCAGATCATGAAGCACATTATTGGCATCTCCAACCCATGCGAGTTTGAGGCCCTCGTATTTCTGAAAAGACTCCTTGATGGTAATAAGATCAGCAATTGCTTGCGTGGGGTGAAACTTCTCGCAAAGAGCATTGATTACCGGTACTCTGCTGTGTTTGCAGAGTTCCACGATATCGCTATGAGGACCTACCCGAGCTACAATTGCTGAAGTCATGGACGAAACGACTTTAGTAGTGTCGTACAGAGACTCGTTAACACCCAACTGAATATCATTTTTACCCAAAAACATGGGTTGTGCGCCTAAATATGTAGCAGCACCTTCTGTAGAGATACGAGTACGAGTACTGAGCTTGTTGAACATAAGGGCGACCAGCTGGTTAGCCAGAGGGCGGGAGTTGGCATAATTGCCGGCCCTGATCTTATTCTTTGCTGCAATTCCATTGTTTACGAGTGTTTTAAGCTCTTTGGCCGATAAATCAGCGATAGATGTGAGATGGCGAGGCATGAGTCACGGGGCAAAGTGGAGGGGGCGGCTATGGGGGCATATATCAATCGGTTAGTGCATTGACAATTTTTATATCTGATATGTAGCGTATGCATTGAGTGCGTCTTAGCTGCCTAAAGTCACAAAATATGATATGGAATGCACTTGATATGCACTTGAGACTCAGGTCAAGCGAGCAACGATTGGTACAACTCAAGCAACTGCGGCTTGATCCATGTAGAAAAGGAACATCAAACCTGATGGGCTCCTTCCCCCACCTTGCCACCTTACGGCCACCCATACAACCGTACCCCTCAATGCTGCTGCTCCTCAAGACTCTTGAGTTTGGATTCTAGTTTCTCTAAAACACTTTGATAAGTTGGAAACTGAGGTAAAACCTCCGATCCGCCTAAATTTCGCTGAAGCACCGTGATCTCCCACTCATCTTCACTGCTGTTATACTGCCCCTGCGGTACAGCCAGAATCGATTGTTTAGGTGGCTCTGCGGCAGGAACATCAGTAACGTACAATTCGTGCTGTTTAGAGCGCGAGTTTCCAGTAGTTTTACGTTTTTTAAACATCCATATTATGTTATCAGGGAAAAGTCACAAACTCAATCAGCTATGAAAGCTAATTCAGTGGCCTAACATGGTTGCATTGGAGGTTACTAGATCTTGACGCCGGTACCTGAGTGGATGGTGTCCTGTGTAATTGTAGATTAATCTTGGATGGTTGTCACTGAGAACTTCCGATTTAGGCAATAGTGCAACAGCGCAACCGCTGGTCTCCATTTGGTCTCCATTTGGTAGCAACAAGTATAATATGAAGAGCCGTGGAGCTATATCTCAATCCAATGAAGCAGTCGGCAGTAGGTTCACTCTTTATACTTGCTGCAAGTGTTGATGCTCGTGATTGTTCGCTCACTAAAAATGCAGCAGTAGGTGCGAGCTCTGGCACTGCTGCTGGCAAGCATTTTGGGTTTGGAGATTTGTTTGGAGGCCATAAACCGCAATATACTGACACGCCTGTCATCCCCGAGACACCAACTAATGATGGCACCGAGACTACCGAGAGTGTAGAGACTCCTACCGAGAATACAGCTACCGAGACTGTGACTGAGAGTGCAGCTACTGAGACTGTAACTGAGAGTGCAGCTACCGAGACTGTAACTGAGAGTGCAGCTACTGTGACTGTGACTGAGAGTGAAGCTGCCCCTCACTCTACCGAGACCATTAGAGTCACTGTTAGCCCTACAGGTGTGGACGGCTCCTCTACTCTCTACACTACTATTGCTCCTACATCTCTTTCCCGTGACTCCAACGTGAACTACCATACCCACTATGTCACTCTTCACCCGCACACTCTTACCGAGACTGCCACTTCGTTCACTACCACCACTGAGCATACTAAGGCGCATCATAAAAGCGCTGATGAGCTGCTCGCCAAAGTTGGTAGCGTGTTTGGAAGGCTCAAAAGCCAGGTCACTAGCTCAGAAGACGCAAGCTACGTGACCCAGCTGTTCACACAATATGTGGATCCTCCTAGCTCTGAGGATGTTTCTTATACCACCAGCTTCACTACCGAGTGGGTGGACCCCACTAGCTCTGAGGACGTTTCTTATACCACCAGCTTCACTACCGAGTGGGTCGACCCCACCAGCTCTGAGGATGTCTCCTACACTACCAGCTACACTACTGAGTGGGTAGATCCTATCAGCTCTGACTATACCTCCTATACCACCCGCTACAGTACTGTTTATGATGATGAATCCGACAATTCTCAGAGTGCTGAACACACTACTACTCTACTCACGACTACGACTGTCACTTTTGATTCCTCTGCAACTATCTTTTATCCTGTGACTACCCAGACTGAGACTGAGACTGATTTGGCGACTACTACTGAGTTTGTTACTGTTACTGCTGGCCCCGTGGTCACAAATGGAACCGCTACTGCTTGCAAATATCGTTCGCTTGAAATCGTGTATGCGGACTCTGGTGAGAGTGACTTACAGATCAACATTCACTCTAAACCCTGCGGTTGTGAGGACGAGTGTGACTGCTACATTATCACCCCTGGTGATGACGACTCTGATTGCGAGGATCGTATCTTGGTTGCTTCTGGCTTGAAGGAAAACGACAAGGCTGGACGCGGACAAGCTAATAAAAAGGCCCGTACTCATGATGGCTCCACTACTACTACCACTCAGACTTTTACCACTACCACTGCTCGTGAGCACCCTACTGCTTATCTTCCCATGGATAAGATTGTCAAGGCTCTCAAAGAGGATAACTACCCTGATGCTGTCGATGCCGATACTGCCAATGATTTCTTCAAGGGTTACAATCATGGATTCGAGGATGCTCGTGTTGAGATCAAGACCAAGAAGAAGGTGCACACAATGGCTTCCAAGGCTGCTGTGAAGGAAGGATACTCTCTTGGATACAACAATGGATGGAACGACGCCGTGCAACTCAAGCCCCACTTCTTTGAGGAGGCGGGCGACAACCGCTCTATTTTCCGCCGTGCCGTTGATAACATTGTAAAGCGCAAACAGGCGAGTCCCAAGGCCAAGAACTACAGATACGATGAAGGATACAACCTCAAGACTCCCAGCAAACGCCTCAAGGCAATGCGCAAGAACTTGCGTAAATCTGCTGATGATGGAACCCCTGCCTGCTGTGGATACTCGCCTTGCAAATGCTCCAAGGGCGTTTTTACTACCCAGACCTGCATTGTTCTTACTGGTACTAGCCAGCCCACTCCCTGCTGCAAGACCGTTACTGTCCAACCTCAATGCACACCCTGCACCGTTACTTTTACTCAGGCCTCTACTGTCTACTCTACTGTTAGCTTGGATTGCCCTGCCCCTAGTGTCACTACCTACACCTATGTTCCTGAGGCTTCGACCTATACATATACTCAACGGGTGCCTGTAACCATCAAGCCTGATACTTATACTTTGGTTCAGACTCAGGTCCAGACTGAGGTCCAGACTGAAGTGCAGACTCAGACCCAGGTTCAATTCCAGACTCAAACTCAGACGCAGACACAGACGCAGACTCAGGTCCAATTCCAAACCCAGACTCAGATTGAGACCGAGACCGAGACTCAGTTCCAGACCCAGACCCAGGTGCAAACCCAGACTCAAAAGGTCCCCATTCCTGTTACCTACACGCAGCCTCCCCAGACTTTTTACAGCACATTTACCGAGGTTTTCACTTTGCCTGCTTCTGTTACTACTTTTACTTATGTTCAGCCTCCCTACACTTTTACTGAGCAGGGCTCCACCTATACTCAAGAGGCTTCCACATTCACAATCACCGAGACTGGTCCTGGCGAGACCATTACTGAAACCAGTGTGAGTATCGGCCCCACTGTTACCCAGTATGACACGTTTATTACTACTGAGACCGACTTGGTCACTGCTATCTCCACTTTGCCCGCCGAGACTGTGGTGGTGACCCATACTGATCCTCCCTCTACTGTTGTTGTTACCCAGACTCTTGAGGCCTCTACTTTTACTACAATTGAGACTGAGACTGCTATCTTTACCGAGACTGAGCAGGGCACCACTTCTGTAGTTACTGAGACTGACACCTTCTGGGCAACCTATACCATGCCTGGTACTACTGTCGAGTGGATTGTGACCCAGCCTGCTTCTACTGTTGTCTCTACTCAGACTTTGGAAGCCAGCACTACTACTAGCATCGAGACTCAGACTTTCACTTATTTGACTACTGCTCCAGCCTCTACCGAGACTGCTACCGAGACTGCTTTTGCTACTGAGACCGCTTTTGCTACCGAGACTGCTTTTGCTACCGAGACCGCTTTTGCTACCGAGACTTCTTTTGCTACTGAGACCGCTTTTGCTACCGAGACTGCTTTTGCCACCGAGACCGAGGTTTGGACTGCTACCGAGACTGAGGTCCAGACTGCGACTGCTACCGAGATTTGGACCGCTACTGCTACCGAGGTTTGGACCGCTACCGAGACCGAGACTGCCATTACCACCGCTACTGATGTAACCACTGCGACTGCTACCGAGGTTTCCATCTGCACCAAGACCGAGACCCAAACTGAGACGGATGTCTATACACTGCCCGCGCAAACCATTGTTCAGACCATTACTGCCCCAGGTACCACAATTCTGTCCACCGAGACTGCTCCTCCCATCACCTTGACTTATTTCGATACCGAGACTGCTACTTTTGTTACTACTGCCCAGGGAACCACTGCAACCGTTACTGAAACCGATATTCTCACTACTACCTATGTGATCCCTGCCAGCACCTCGATCTACACTGTCACTCAACCGGGCACCACCAGCCTCAGCACTATTACTTTGCCTCCCCAGACTTTCACCATTACTGCTACCGAGACTGAGAGCAGCGATTACACCATTACGATCCCTTACACCTATACTGTGACTCCCACTGACAGCACTGTTACCATTCCTTATACCTCCACTGTCTATGAGACTGATTCGACTGTTTCGATTCCTTATACCTCCACTGTCTATGAGACTGATTCGACTGTTTCGATTCCTTATACCTCCACTGTCTTTGAGACTGATTCGACTGTTTCGATTCCTTATACCTCTACTGTCTATGAGACTGATTCGACTGTTTCGATTCCTTATACCTCTACTGTCTATGAGACTGATTCGACTACCAGCATTCCTTTCACCGCTACCGTTACTGAAACCGATTCCACTACCAGCATTCCTTTCACCGCTACCGTTACTGAAACCGATTCCACTACCAGTATCCCATACACCGCTACTGTTACCGAGACTGACAGCACTGTGACCTGGTTGTACACCTCTACTGCCACCGAGACAGACTCTACTGTGACTTTGCCGTGGACCTCCACTGCTACCGAGACTGACAGCGCTACTTTGCCCTGGACCTCAACTGCCCAAACAGGTAGCACCACCTTGCCCTGGACCTCTACTGGAAGCGATACCACTGTCACATTCTCGTCTATTGTGACTGTTACTGAGACTGATACTACTGTTACTCTGCCCTTTACCTCAACCGAGACTGATGGCACTGTGACTTGGTCCGCCTCCACTGCTACCCAGACTGATTCCACCGTTACTTTGCCATGGACCTCTACTGCTACCCAGACTGATTCCACCGTAACTCTGCCCTGGACCTCTACAGCAACTGAGACCGATTCCACCGTAACTTTGCCCTGGACCTCTACTGCTACCGAGACTGACTCCACCGTTACTTGGTCCTATACTTCGACCGTAACCGAGACCGACAGCGCTACCTTGCCCTGGACTTCTACCGAGACCAGCGCTACCTCTACCCAGAGCACAGATTACAGCTACACCACAAACTACCTCACCACCTACGTGGACTCGAGCACTTCATCTACTCCTACCAGCACTGGGTGCACTACCACTGCTACGAATACTGTCACCACAAGCCCCGAGTGCCCCAAGCCCACCAAACACTGTGGATGCACCAAGGAATGCCACTGCGGGTGCAAGTGCGCTGGAGTCTGCCAATGCATTCCCCCTGCGCGCCCCGTCGACTATCACCATGGATTCAAGAATGGCTATGACATGGGCTACCGCCACGGGTTCGTAGATAGCGATTAATTAAATTGAATAAGTTTTATCATTATAATATTATTGCACGTGAGTTGGACCAGCTGCAGAGCTAGTTTAGACTAATTCACCAACACGCTCATGGACTGGTCACGACCACCAGGTGTTTATTTAGGCATTCAAGGAGCTCTTGCGCTGTAGTGCTAGTCTTTTACGGCTCACTGGTTTGTCTCTGTCTGGCCCTAGCCGACTCGACATAGCGTAGCCTCAAAGCACCCTCACAGATGGTACAGGTATCAGAGGGTATCCGGACAAGAGGAGCGTTTCAAAATCCCAATATGAACACAAACACGCTGGGATTTCAGCAAACTGATAAGGCTATGGGATACCAACAGGCTATGGACCCGTCACCCAAAGCGCACCACGGGCCAGGAGCGGGATGATGCTTTGGCAAAGTTTCCTGCTGTATTTTTAGGCGCTCACTGGATTTGCAGGCTCGCTGTAAATATACCGCCTCCGACATCGCCTCTGACATCGCCTCTGACATCGTCAAACGGACCGTGCCTGCTGGGCCACGGGAACTCGCTTGTATATTTAAACTAATTAGCTTATGGCGTATGTATGCTTTTTTCCAACAAACAACAAGCTCTAATTGTAATCTCGTCTATGAACCTTGTAGACCCGACCCTAGACCCCACGACATCACATGGCTTAGGGGTGCTAACCTTGGGTAGAACCACACTAGGCATCTACTTGTACCTTTTACCCACCCAGAGTCAAAGATGAGTGGGATACCGCCCGAGAATAATTCTTCGAATGGAGAAGAAGGCGGGAGGAGACCCGGCGCGCCGCCGAATTTTGATTTTATTGATTACGGGGCCGATGCGCCGCCAAGGTCCAGCGATGAGAGCAACGACAGCATCGATAGCGCCCTGCGGCCGCCGCGGTTTGCGCATTTTATGTTTTCGTTTAGGTCGCGGTTACCGAATTCCCGGGAAAAAGCGACCGCTGCCGCTTTGTCGGCCCTTAAACGGGTCCCGGTAGGTCAGCTTCCTGACCCGGATCGCAACTGCGTGATTTGTTATGAGCCTTTGGAGGATCCCAGTGCCGAACAGTTGGAGGAGGAGCGTGAGCGCGAGCGTAGTGAGCGCAGCGAGGACTCTGGCGCTGCTGGCGCTGCTGGCGCCGACTCTGATCCTACCTCTAACGCTGGCCCTGAAGCTGGCCATGCCCATGACTCCCACCCATGCCCTTCCGACCACTCGCCAACTCAGATGCCCTGCAACCACATCTTTGGTCGTTCCTGCCTCTACAGCTGGCTTAAAGGCAATACAACATGCCCCATTTGCCGACAAGCAGTCGAGGGCGAGGACGACGCAGAGGGAGAACAGCACCATTACCAAGTGCTCAACCTGAACCTGGACGTGTTTTTGCCCGAAGACAACGGTAACGTAAATATGCAGGAGCTGTTGCGCGATAGTAGCATTCATATGCCTTTGGTGCGGATGTTTAGCCCCGAAGCCCCAACATCGGAGAACGAGCGCCCCGAGAGCTCTGCCTCCGAAGCGGAACCAGATCAGCGTCGACCGCGGTTTCCTAACGCACACCGTGTCCGTATCCACAACCTGCGTCGCCAGGGCGCCTTTTACGGCCGTCGCCCGCAACGTGATCACCCGTATCACCGCCGCCGCAACGAGAGCGAGCCCGAGGAGGATCCTGAAACCACCGACCACCATCACGCCGCCCACCAAGCCGCTCACGAAGCAGCACACCAGGCCATCAACGCGGCCCTGGAAAGATTAATGCGTCCCAATCAGGGACCCCAGGGATCAGCTCCAGCTCAGGGATCAGCCCCTGCCCCGACCTCCCCCCTTTCCTTTGAGAGTTTGGGTTCTCGCGTAAATAATGATGCCATCGCGCAGGCCCTGGCAAGGGCTCAGAATGCGACACAAACCCAAGATACCAATAATGATCTGGCGTACATGTATTTCGAGCGTCCCAATCGCGAGCAAACACGTCAGGCCGGAGAGAGAGAGGTCATCGATCGCAATCGCACCACATTAAACAACCTGGTTCAACGGATGATGCGGCGCGCTGAAGAGCAAAACCAGGAGCGCGAGCGCCAGGTGCGCGAGCACCGCGACCTGCTTGTACGGATGATGCGGCGCGGTGAAGAGCAACGCCAGGAGCGCGAGCGCCGCGAGCACCGCGAGGGGCAGGAGTCACCAGAACGGACTGAAGCTACCCCAGAATCTCAGCCCGACGAGACCATGGTCCCCGAACCGCAGCTACCTCGCCAGGGTCCCGTTCGTAGACAAAGGGATAGAGACGGCCCATATACCCGCAACAGGGGCCGCTAAGTGATCTCAAGTGATCTCAAGTGATCTCAAGTGATCTCAAGTGATCTCAAGTGATCTCAAGTGATCTCAAGTGACCTTGAGTGACCTCAAGTTCCCTAACTCATTCATTATCTAGAGTATTTATTTGCATTTCAAGAGGGCGGGTGTGGTAGATGAGATCCAATGCCGTTCACTGCACGTACGTTTATAGCCCAGTAAACAGTGAACGTGCACTTGCAGGTTGCGTGGGCCTCCAGCTGTGGCCCTCTGTGGCTGCTGCCTCCGTCCTCCCAGCTCCCACCCCCATGAAACGAAGGTTTATTGATATCGGTGCAAACCTAACGGATCCCCAATTCAATGGCATTTACCGGGGAAAAACCAAACATTTAAATGATTTCGAGGCAATGTTGGCCCGTGCAAAGCAGGTGGGGTGCGAGAAAATGCTTGTTACCGGCAGCGATCTGCCCGAAAGTAAAGCCGCAATGGAACTAGCGGAAAAACATCCGCGATTTCTCTATTCAACCTGCGGCGTACACCCTTGCTCGGCCGCAAGCGTCCCTAAAGAGTCTGAATCGTATTGGGCTGAGGTGGAAGCGTTGGCCAAGGAAGGTGCCAAAAGAGGCTATATCAAGGCTTATGGCGAGTTTGGGCTCGATTATGATCGGTTCCATTACGCAACCAAGGAGCAGCAGCACCAAGTATTTGTACGGCAACTCGAAATCGCAAGTCGCGTCAAGTTGCCGCTCTTTTTGCATATGCGGGCATGTGCTGATGATTTTATTGCTGTTTTAGGGCCTTGGATTGACCAAAATAAAGACTCATGGCGTGGGGGTGTGGTGCACTCATTCACCGGTACAGCGGATGAGCTACAGTTGCTACTAGACTTGGGCTTGTATATTGGTGTTAATGGTTGTAGCCTCAAGACTCAGGAGAACCTGGATGTAGTGAACAAGATCCCAATGGATAAACTCATGCTCGAAACTGATGGCCCATGGTGCGAGATCAGACCTTCCCATGCCTCTTCAAAGTATACCACAAAGCTACCGTTTGAGTCTGTGGGTAAACCCGAGAAATGGCAAGCAGGTGCACTAGTTAGAGGTAGGTGCGAACCTTGTCAGATTGAAAATGTGGCCCAAGTAGTTGCCGGAGTCAAGGGGCTGAGTGTTGAAGAAGTTTGCGAGCATGCTTGGAGGAATACAATCAAGGTATTTGAATTTGATGGCGAGTGATAGACTATAGTATGTTTGTATAAGCGAAGAGTTATGCACATAATATGTACAAACAGACACAATTTGTGATTCCAAAGACCCACAAGGCAGTCCAGATTCGGCGGGAGTCGATAGAGCTTTTAGGCAGCCAGCAAGGCCTCTCGATGTTTCGTCTGTACGTTCAGAGGGCATCGCAGAGGATCAGGCATGGAACAAAGACACTGGGCGCGTGCCTTGGTTATCGCCCAAGTGTTTAAACTCTATCTACTGAGCCCACAGCGGTGACGGAATAACTCATGAAAATCGCTCTCCCCAGGGCCGTTTGAGCTGTGTATATTAAAGGGCGGCCTCTTTTGTCATTCCTTTCAGCGGTTCGCCAGACTTGGGGGCTGTAAACCTCGGCTGTAACAGACGGTTCAGGAGATTCGATGGCAGGGGCTCCCTCCACCTCCAGTATTCATTAGCTCATACTATATAATCTAAGTAGACAAGGAGTATAATACTAGGCAATAAACGCCTATTCGCTGGGAGCGCTGGGCTCTGTATCACTCTCATGTTCATGTTCCATCTGGTAATCTGAATCGACATCAACCTCCTCGTCCTCTGCGCCGAGGAAACGGATTCCGAGCCTGCTGAGCAAGCTGGTGGCTTCTGAGGGATCGAGCCTTCCACCGTCGGGACCGAAGAGTTGTTGCATGATGGCGTGACCATGGTTGTGCGCGGGCTCGTTGGGTTGTTGCGCGGGCTGCTGTGCCGCGCGTGACTCGATATGGGCCCGAACTGCCGCGGTGGAACGGGCCATGACAGGGCCCTGCCCGTTGGCGACCCGCTCGGCGATCTTGGCGTACCACTCGTCCAAAGTTTGGCCATTGAGTAGTGCCACAATGCACACTGTCATGTTGTCGCATCCAATCCCGCTCGTGTCGGACTCGGGCGCAAGGCACTCCTCCATTAACAGCTCGCAAATGTCTTGCAGAGGCACCTTGTCGGCAATACCTCTGCGCACAAACTCAATGACTTCCTGTGAGTGCATACAGTCCCAGATTCCGTCACAAGCGAGCAGCACAAACTCGTCATCATCGCCCAGGGGGTGCTCGATAATGTCTGGGCACGCGGTCACCACCTGCTCCTCGGGGGGCAGCTGAGAAGATTTTTTAAACGAGAAATCGCCAATAGCGCGGCTCAGAGCCAGGTTACTGTTGACACGGCCACCGTCGACGAACCCGCCGGCGTTGGTAATACGGCTCCTCTCGCCCTCATTGTCGGGTTTATGGTCAAAAGAGAGCGACTTGGCGGTGCCGAGACGGCCCAAGACGGTACGGCTGTCGCCAGCGTTGGCGCAAATGACGCTCTGAGGAGTGATCAAACAAGCGGTGGCAGCGCACCCGCTGCTATCGACGGCGCCATTGCACGCTTCGAGGATCGCCGCATCCGTGGCTAGGAACCCGTCAGTGAGGGCGCGCTTGTAGTCTTTGGCGAAGAAATTGCTCTTTTTCACCAGCTCGTGCGTCTTTTCCCCGGCAAATTGCGCCGTCTTTTCGCCGCCGTGGCCGTCGTAAACTCCAAAATAGGCAACGCCCGTGGGGCCCATCTCAAGCTCCGCCGCGTGAGCGTCTTCCATGCTCACGCGCCACCCCTGCATCGAAGATACGCCAAACGCATAGTACTGGTTCTTTCCGCTCTCGGAGGCTTTCTCTGTCACTGGCTGCGACAGAATTTGGCCCATTGTAAGGTGACGTGGTTTACCGGGGTCTTAGATAGAGGGGGGTTGAGAGTGCGAAAGGTGGCGCGAGCCCGCGTGGCGTTGTGGCGTTGTGGCGGCGCTTCTGTGGGGATGTAATAGATGTGATACCCTTCAGAGGGGATGTGATACCGAGTGTATATAAGTACACTATGTAGCTTAATAACTGTTGACACATTCAGTTTACTCAGTAAACTCCCTCCAGCTCCTGCGTGTGGTCATAGCTTGATATCAGAATGCATATTCCTGCACTTTATCTATAAATCTGTTAATTACATGGATACTGTCTACCCTCATCACCTCCATAACCCTAATCTATCGGTTAGCTGGGCACATGCAAGATAAACTAAACACTCGCTGGGCATAAGTGAGCTGGTTTTGCCCCATCTGACCCATACGCGTAGCATATTCTACCACGTCCCTCAGAGAATTCATATCTACCTGCCCGCAATCTTCAGTGAGATAATTTAAAGCTCCATAGGTGAACCTTTCTTGTGTGCTATGGCAGAGCAGTCCTTGCATCAACGGGATCCACGTCAAAGGGCTCACCATTTATCCCCACTGGAGGATACTCGGGTCTTGATTCCATAAACCATCCTGTAAATTATACACCCACAGCTCCATAAATCACTCGCTTTGCCAACCTCATAGTCAAATAGGCACGCGTGCTCTACAAAAGATTCAGGGGCCATGTTGCGATCTTTATCATGAATTTTGATCTCTCCAAGAGCAAAGGCCTCTTGGTTCAGGTTTGTGGCTCTGAACGCGAGTGGAACTCTTGTTTGGCTCCCAACGTTTGTGGGGGCAGCGGGTTTGGACGTAATAGTAGTACTGGACAATAATATCCAATCTCTCTATAGATCAGCGACTGTACCTCTGCAACATTCAACATTGTAATCTTTACTTGCCCTCTACACACATGATATGCATATTAGCAGTAGCTGGAATTGGGTCAAGTTTGGAACATTAGAGAGTTCTGGTTTGTCGGTAATGAGATACAATCGAAAGATACCAAAAACCTGTTTGTGTCATGACATTAGTGCGAGGAATAGAGCCAATCTAAGTACAAGAGCCTTGATAGTCGCATAACCTCTTGATGCGCAACAAGTGGATGAGATTAGAGATATCCAGCCCAGCCAGCAGCCCAGCCAGCACCACACGCTTTATTCATCACCAATCCAGCAATTAGCCACCATCACGAAGCTCAATTACAGCCCTGGCACAGCCTTAGCCCTGAGCGTCCATGGTTTGGTTCCACCCCACCCCACGCTCCTACCGGATAAATTGTACTACAGGCTAAAGCTACACAAAACCCATAAACTATTATATACCAATACCCCTTTAAAACCAGTAATTGCCAAATGCACCCTCAATTCGCTCCCCAGCACAGATCCATCAGACTTCCATAAAGTAAACTCGATAGCTGTAATTCCGTCTCTGAGACTCTATCCATTGCACTAATCTTCCAAAGATCACCTGTTCTCTATACCCTCGTATCGTCTAGGCAAATTCTACATACTTAGCCGCGGACACTGGGCAACGGGTCAGACCACCATCAGCTGGTATCCGCCAAGAAAAACGCCTGAGATGGTGCGAAAGGTTTTGCAAATTGGATTTTTCAGAGAAAATCTTTCTAAAACCTGCGTGACGCACCTACTAATTTTCAAGGCGGCCCTCGATAATTCGAGAAATTTCGGGTGTAGTTTAAATGGTTACAGAGCAACCCGATATAAACTTATTTCTGCATCTGGGGCCCCGATAACCGAGAAACTGGAGCGATCCACGGCGAAATCCAAAGTGAGCTCATTTTCCGCACGGGGATATCTTGCTGGGTCTGCGGATCGACTGCAGTCTGCAGAGGTTTAGAGGAGCACCTAATAAGCTAATTGGATACTATAGCGGACAATGGCGGGCTATATGACTGTTTCTATGCCTATCCTTTACTAGTCTGGTTTTGAGTAGCTTCAGCAACCTCAAAGCAAGCGAATATCGATACGCACTCGCTCCTGCTTGGCTGCAGGGTACGCGTGTTTAGCAGCAGCAGGGCCAAGAAAATGCATGCATAGATGGGTGACCACAAGTGTTGAGGTGCAAGGATGAGCACATCATGCAGGTATGAGGGTAGGTGGTGGTACTATGCAGAGGTTAGGTTTGGAGCTTGATTGGAAAGGTTGGGTTCAAGTGTCCAGTGTTGGCCACGCTATTTGATTTGTTTTTATCCCCTGGGCGATGTAGTACCAAGGAATTTGGACAGTAGCATACAGAGAGGAGGTTGTGGGTCCAGTAGTTTGCCTGCCATCTCAATCGGCTGCCTTTACCTTGCTAAGTTTTCACCTCATGGTTCATCTCATTATTCCTTTAATGGTATACTTTGTTTTGCTTTTGGACATGGCTTGGACCTGATCTCTACGATCTCTACGATCTGGTACCTCGAGCACTAGATGCATACCCTGAGAATGTACTATAGAGTCAATACCTAGATTAAATCAAAATTTAAAGGGCAATCCGAGGGTAGATTAGAGGTGATTGAAAGCAATGGCAGCCTATGTGCTTGGCTCTAGATAATTCGGTCTATGCCACTGACCTGGCACGCTCAAACCTAGCCACCCACTACCGATCAGCTCTCTGGATTAGAGTGGACCTACACCCTGGGAGGCGATGCTTCAATCATGTGTATTTATCCAAGGTGGAGCAAGCAGTTTCTGCTTCCACCAACCAGTATATCAAACATCCATCCTGTGTAGTGCAAAGGTTAGTCTCAGTGCGAGTGCTTCTCAATACGCGAGAGTTGATCAAGATGTTTGAACCGCGTATTGAGATAGCTACGCAATGTCTTGGGTGCAACTATTAACCGATCACGTGGACCATGCACGTACTGCATAATGAAATTCAAAGTGGTTCTCATGTCTTGGCCTTTGATGGTCCTTGAACTGCCTGGGCTGTATCTTGTTTGTGTCAGCTTGTGCATCATTTTGCACCAGTCAAGTCACCGATAGAATGTTGCTAGATTAGGGTCATGATGATTCAAGAGTTCACCTGGGTCAACGCGTTGCGAGCTTGATGTCCATTCGTGGGGGAGCTTATCAATTGACTAAATCAGACACTTGAAAAGTATGGCTCACCAGGCCCACTCGGATTAAAACCAGAATTACTGAAAATTGAGAAAATTATTGCTGCCAAGATTCCATGGAAAAACCAAAAAAGTCTTGGCGTCTCAAAGGTTTGTGCTTGTGTGCCTGTTACACTGCCTGATGCACAGGGGAATCAAGAATGACTGCCAAGGTCAAGTGACAAGGTCAAGTGACATAATTGTCATATTGTTCAAGCGTTTGGTGACTGACTGGATACGCTTGGAGGTCATAGCCAAACGCACCCAAATGAGGAAATGAAATGACCAGAATAGATTGAGTGCTGAATTAAGTTATAGTTAGATTAGGTCGGCCAGCCGATGAGATCAATAACGATTGTACAAGCAGCCACAACCTGGTTCCCGTGCTTGTGTTGACTGGCCACCACCATGGAACCAACAATCTACATCTCGGCGATCCCTGTACTACATCTTATCTCTATTTGTTACGGGGTAAAGAGAGGCCGAAGCATACCTTAGCGAATCAGATATTTTTAGTGCACCTGCCCCATTATTTTAGCTTGCATAAAAGCGATCCTTGCCAAGCAGTCTCAAGGCCGACTCCGCGATGCGTGCTTAGCCCCCCTCTACCTGTAGTGGATTACTAAATATAACGTGTATGCAGGGTATATGCGAGATACTGCAGCGATGCAGCAGGAAAGTTTTTCACTGGGACCAATAGTCGGAAGAAGTTTTGATCCCATAGGCTGACACAAATACTGCCCGAGGAACATATACGAAATTACAGCTCGGTTAGAATAGGCCGTGTTGGACTGCAAGCGATTCTATCGTAATTGCTGGTATAGGAAACGGGTCTTGGCACCATTTCCAAGCTGTGCATGAGCCTGCATGTACGTTTCAAACAATTGCATACAGTGCTTATGTCAGAAGGTGGAGGAATTCAAGACTTGGGCAATTATAATTTGGTAGGCAATCTGTGGCTGATTATCAGTTTTATCAAAATCTCGAGGGCCAAATTGGTCGATTTATGAGTTTTGTATAGTCGTTAATTGCTCCTATGAATTTATAATTTAGAATGCTTTTTAAAGGGGTTCTCATGGCAACATGCAGAGGGGGGCCATGAGCAAACCCTCCAGTGCTTGCACGCCGGAAGCTGGGCACCCAGCAGGTTTAGCAGACCTTGAGGGGTTAATTTAACAGCGTGCTTTGTAAAAATTAATCCCAATCACCTCAATGCCCCGCTCTTTATCTAGTATGCTATATGCAGGGGTGGGAGGGCACGCATAACTCCTAAACAGCTACCCAGGACTCGAACGAGTGCTTTTATCCATACTACTCAGCTAGTTCAAGTAAAAATAGCTTCAAAAGACCTCTAGAGCCCAACTGCTCCAAAGCAATTGCTCTGAACAGTTCAGTTGCCGGTTACCCAAGGTAAGGGTATTGGGGGCTTTGATTGATCCGAGTAAGTGAAAGCACACCAACGCGGGGTTCACGTAGCCTAGTTACAAGGTGGTTACGCTAGCAATTAGGATGCGTTAGGTGTATCAAAAATGGTTTATTTAGCGCTAGTGCTTGGTGTGCGAGTGAAAAGGGACCAAGGGACCAAGGGACCAAAAAACCAAAGGTTCAAATCATTGGGAATAAAAATGAAAAGATACGCAACTTGGACCTGTTGATCGTACTCGTATCCTATACACACCCATTCCTTGTGGCGTTTTGGATACCAGTGCCTCTGAATAAACTCGGTCGCTCCCCCCTGCCAAGGCTTGCGAGCCCCTGGTGCCTGTATTTACCAGATCATCATGGTGATCCCGCCTTGTACCTTAATTCATAATATTTTAAAGAATTTTTAGGCTTATTTCTCAATCGCCTTGGTCGCCTGGGTGCGCCTTGAAACTCTCGCTTCAATTCATGCAGGGCGGTTAGTTTGCCAATCTCTCCACAAGGTTGCCAGAGGAACTGGTTCACGAGCACGTGCGATTTAGAATACCGCAAAAGTTGCTAGCTACCGAGGTGAATCTCAGGATGGAGGTTCGGTTGGAGGGTGCCAAGTTGGATGGAGGTCCAGCTTGATAGTCAGTGTGATGGCGGTCTGCTGGGTGTTGAGGCAGGTAGTGTGGTGTGTAGGCCGGTAGGTAGTGTCGAAAGTTGATCCACAAAGGTAAACCGCAAAAGCCCAGCGGATTTCTCGAATAAACCGAACGAAGGTTATGGGTCCAGATCCAATGCACGCTGGCTGCATACCTGCAGGTACACTGCACGCCCCGAGTGTAGCCATGTGCGTTAATGTCTCAGAATATCTGCAGATTGAGGTATGGGGCAAGCCAACGTAAATAATATTGAATTTATTCCTGCCATCGGAATTAAGGAAGCATCAAGGCGTGAACTTTGCATTCAAGTTTTGCAGAGCACCCAAGAGCAAGCAAAGTACCCCAAGGGATAGCAGGTTATTGAATCCCACATGGAGTTTAGGCGGACGAGAAGGTCATAAACGTTATTGTAGATTGATTTAGCGAAATCCAAGAGGCTGGAGCCGACGTAAACCGGGTGTCTCGTGTTGGCCGCCTTGTATTATGCACATCAATTAGGACGGTCTGGCGCAAACAATGCTTGATTTTTAGCATTTAAAACGTTCAATATCCCATCGATTTATATGGAATACCCACCACTGGGCCCTGGAACATAGCGCGGCTATTAGCCCAGCAACGAGTCGCACACGCAATTGGGCCTCCGATTAATCCACCCATCTACATAAGAATTAAATCAGCTCTCGCTATGAGTTTTCCGCTCGCACGCTGGATCAACCTGAGGGTGCCGGCTAGGAACGAGCATCATGCATGCTGCATTGTCTTGCTATAGGCGTTGCTAGCGAGGTGACGAGGATATTAAAAGTGGAAGCTTTGCTACCATCACATTTTTTTGCAAGGTGCAAGCTGATTTTTATCTGTTGGTTACGCTGCATGGCCGTTTGAACGACCCTCAACGGTCAACCAACCCTCCGTTGTGGCTGGCTGGGATGTTGGGGAGGGGCTATAATGTAAATTTATACAGACTAGAGAAAATACCTTTAATCCAACGGATCTATAATGTTGATCAACCCCTCAACTTTGAATTTAATCACCTCCAAATTTGGGATTCTCTTCTATTTGGGTAAACTCGCATGCGAGATTGCAGATTTCTTGGCGCACTCAAACGACTCGGGAGAACAGTGCTGCAGCCCCTCTTTTTTTAAGCCCCCCCCTACCAACCTCCTTTGGAAAATGTGGGCACGATCCCTGGCGGTGGCCGCCCATTCAAGAGCCATACTGCAAATATTTCGGTTTAATTAGGGCGAGCACAATATTTCCATACCCACGGGCGGCTCCATGAACCCCTTTTTTTCTAGGGCTGAGGATATGCCTCAGTGATCGCAAGTGGTTCTCATGCAGTACCGGTAAGGCTGTGCAGTAGCCGCTGGAGTCAAAGTGTGACGGTTGGTAGAGTTGTAAACAAGTATGGGGGTTCATTTAAATTATTTTTTGGTAGTTGGGCTAATTGGGATGCAATGGGGACGCCGATAAGCTCTCCAAAAGCTGATCACTTTTTGTACCCAGGGTTAGGGTGAGATCAGTTTAGGGTTCGGGATGACGAGCTCGGTCCTCTAGAGATTCTAATCAATTCAATTGCGTTATGGTTGTTTTTTTCTTTGCTACAACTACAAATGGGAGTGTGCTAAAAGTATTGGAGTACCAGCAGGTTTTCCTAACCCATGCAGATCTGGAAAACTCGCCAGAAAACATTTTGTTTGTTTTTAGAAAAACCGCCTAAAATTATACTCGAGTGTAAGTTGCGCAACTGTAAAGCCATGCGACTGTTGCAAACTGTTTGAGGCTACACTGCATTGGTGACTTGCGGATGAATCATTGAGCGTAACGCTTTCAGGCGGAAGGAGCTGCATTTAATGTGCATGCTGCACCCGTATGCACCAAGCTGACAATTGATCGTCCACCTCCCAAGAGTGCGTGCATATAAAGTACCGTTTAAAGTGCGCACAGACATGTTTGATGACGTCTGTTTAAGCATCTCATATGCCGGTTATATAATACCATAGTGCAAGTATTTATATAATGCCTATTCGCATCTGACCCCGCCCTGAGTTTACTCTGCATTAGCATTCCTTTGCCCGCCAACCCCGTTGCTGCTGTGTAAACCACCACCACGTGCTCCAACAAATCAAAAAAACACAGTATGATCGCGAGCATCCCAAAATCGTACGAAGACCATTACCACCTTAATAACGACGACGTACAAGGATATTCACAGTCAATGTCCAAGCACCATCAGAGTCAATACTCGAGAATTGGTGACGCTCCAGAGCAAATGATGATGCATTACCCATACAATAGCGCGCAGCCCAATTTCCACCCACCGTTACCGCATCATGCGCCCCCTCACAGTACCGCTCCCATACATCAGGACTATTATTACGAGCCCGCAGCGCCCGCCGCTCCTGCGCCCGCGCCCGCCAACCTTTCGTTCTCGCCAATGGGTTACGACGCACAGATCCCTCCCGAGTACCCAGGGTTTGGCGGCTACATGAACCCCAATCACAGTGCCTCACAGTTTTCGCACACATCTTCCTTGAGCAGTCCGTCGCTTGAGCATCCTGCTTTGGGCGTCAGCCACAGCTTTGTGGGTAGTTTACCGAGCCCCTATTCCAAGGATGCTCCCGATATGTTGGCGGCGATGCGTAACCGGACGCATTCGTGGAGTGCGAGAAGTTCCCGCAAATCTAGAGCTTTCTCGTACGACGGTAAATGGGCCATGCCCTATGAGCCGCAGATGGGGCTCAATTACTCCACAACGGGTCCCAATCCCGAAAACGACCAGCTGGTGAGTCCGTTGGTTGGGTCCATTGACGAGCATTACGATGCTGCTGTTGCTGCTGGGGAACGCATGCGTGCCAATTCTCATCCACCGTATTTGTACGCGGGTGTTGTGGATGCTGCCAGTGCTGCCAGTGCCGCTGCTGCTGTTGGTGCCGGTGCCGCCAGTGCCGTTAATGCCACCCCAAGACCAAGATCGCCGCACGACTCGAGTTATGCTGGTAGCCCTAATAGCGACACCGATTGCTACTCGCCAACCACAAAGAGCAATAATGACCTCGATGACCGTCGAAACAAAAAGAGCGCGACCTGCCCCGTGTGCAATAAAGTCCTCAAGCGCGACCTGACCCGCCACATGCGCACCCACGAGGAGACGGCGCGGTTCATTTGCCCGTTCCCGCGCTCACAATGCCCCCACAAACGCGGACAGTTCAACCGCCCGTACGACTATAAAAAGCATCTGCTGCACCACCATTTCCAATTTGACAAGGCCAAGGTGGTGAGGCGGTTCCGGGACCTGCAATCAAAGCTTGGGTGCCTCGGGTCGTGTCCTTGCGGTCAGGGCAACTTCACCGCCAACGAGTGGCTCAATAATCACATCCTGGGTGGTCAAATTTGCCCGCTAGTCCAAGCCCAAAGCCAAGAACCTGAGGCCTAGGGTTGCTATTTAAATATTTATTCTTACAAAGTAGTACTTTGACATTTAGATGAGCCTGCATTGATCGCACCGATCAGCACCGACTGAGACATTCTGTGTCTGTGAGTCGTCTGAGTCGTCTGACACCGCCGTTGGGCGCCGTTGGACGCCGTTGGACGCACTGCAACTGAATCATCTTACGACTCTTTAATTATAGAAAATTATCATGACATTAGTTGAGACTCTACAGATCATGACTACAATCTTAGACTCCACGGATCAAGACAGCAATTAAGACTCCATTATTTACTACTCTACTCGTGAATTCTAGACCGTATACGAACCATGGCGTATTTGCTGGCGTCAATGTTGCTCAATCAACTCAGCTCAATCAACTCAACTCAAAGGCTGGATCTGTTTGCCCCCTTCTGAATCGCCTGCCTACCTTTTCGCATGGCGCTTTTTTTGGTATTGCATTAGCGTACAGTTTAACTTTATGCAATGCAATGTACAATGCCAGCCCAAGACATATGAGAGGTCACCTAAATGCAAAGATACCTCGGCTGATCTCCCTGCTGCGCTGTGCTGCTCTTTCTCTGCCTCTGCTACTCTGCCTCCTCCCCTGCTGTACCCTCCTCCCCTGCCGTGCCTCCTCCCCTGCTGTACCCTCCTCCCCTGCCGTGCCTCCTCTCCTGCTCTAACGGTCTAATACTGCCTCCGGTAACGCTGCATTCTTTCTGCAAGGTAGTAGAAAATATCTGCACCGTATATCTGCATTATCCACAGCAGCGTTAAAAATAACGGTTAACCGTTAACGTTTACCGTTAAGGGCGAGATAGCCTACCGTTTAAACGGCGATAAACCATAAGGGCTACGTAGATTAGTATGGAGATTAGCAATAGTGTAGAGATCAAGGACAGGGTGCAGTCAGATTTTTCATCTTGGTAAGCACACACACACAGGGTTAAAAGGGTCTAAAAACAAGTGAAAACAACAAGCATCCCAGCTGATCCTTAAACTATACACTAATTAATGGCCGGCGACGAATTAGACGACGGGCTAGACTACTCTTTTGATGCCTCCCCTGGCAGCCCGCACGAGCTCGAGCAGGAGGCCCTGGAGAGCGACAATGAGCCCAAGGCCAATAATAAACGCAAATTAGAAACTCTAGAGCAGGCATCGCCCGAACCCAACCCTAAACCCAAAAAGAAGAAGGAGGAGAAGTCGCAAAAGAAAAAAGACGAAAAACGCACTAATATGGAGGCTGCCGTGGAAAAGAAACGCCAATTAGGGCTGATGGACCCGGCAAATATCGCCGATTATATCGCCTCAAGGGTCCAAAATGCCAGCGATCTCAGCGCCATCGAGGTCCAGGACCAGGCTGTAGCCCAGTCAAGTATAGTCAATACAAGCGAATTTGACGGCAGCCGTGACGTTTCGAGACTGTCCACGTTTATCAAGAAACTTGACATCCTCGATGCCTCGAAATCGCTAACCGTTGTTTTGCACATTTCAGCTATACGTGCATGTGACGCATGCCGGTCCCTGCGGTCGCTAAAAATACCGGTTGGCAAATTAATCCCCAAAAACAAACCCGCACAGGACAAGGATCTACTGGCCAAAAAGCCCAGACTCGTAGTGGCTACCCCTGGACGTATCCGTCGCCTGGTTGCCGATGGAATTCTCGACGCTAGCACCGTGAAAAAAGTGATTGTGGAGGCATCGTTCATTGACAAAAAAGCTAATTCAGTGTTTGATTTGCCGGAAACTGTTCCTGTGTTGAATACCCTATCAAAGGCTGGAGCTAAGGTTTACATTTACTAGAGGTTCTTCCATAAATAGATATGTATTAGTGAATTATGTATTAAATGCAGTTAATTGAATGTCTCTCGGTTGGTGATATAAATTAAAAAGTGAAATATGCACGACGTGCATGCTGGCTGCATGCGGTTAGCATGTGGCAGGTGCCGGTAAAAATTGTCAGTAAATGTGAACAAAAGCGGGATTTTTCCTGATGAAATGTCTAGTGGTGCTCTGGCGCGCTAATAAGAGGCGAATCAAGCGGGAATTTCTCATAAAGGCAAGCCTCACAAGCCTCACCTGTTTACGCGATTGACCCAGAAATTCGCTGCCGTTCCTAAACAAATGACCATCAAAATCACAAACCCAAGAATAGAAAACCACCAGTTTAAGTTTTCAACATTTTGCCCCGGAACTTGTACGTTCATGCCAAACAAACCAGTGATCAAGTTCATGGGAACCAGGACTGTACCAATGAGTGTGGCTTTCCCCAGCACAGTAGTCATGCGATTACTACTATTCACAAACTCCATTTGCAGATGGGCCATATAATTGACATGCGACCTGCTAAGAATCTTCTCATAGGCCACAAGGTTTTGGTACATGGTGAGAATATGGTCTTGAATATCTCCCAAGTAGAGGGCAATCTCTTGGCTAGGCGCGTTCTCGCCCCACGTCTCATTACACCGTTTCTCAAACCCCTTTATGACATCGGCTTTGCCGGTCAGTAACCGAATCAGCGCCATGGCCACTTTGCGGGTCTCAGCCAACCGTTGCAGAATGGTCCGCATATCCTGCTCGTGGCCTTGCGCATAGACATGGTCCTCTATATAATCGGTTTCTGCCTCTACTTCGTGAATGAGGGGAGCAAACGAATCGGTAATGTCGTCTACCAGCGCATAGCAAATCCAATCGCTAGTAACGTTCACGTACTCGCGCAACTGACGCATTCTACGTCTTACATTTCGGCAATGCGCCACGGGCGTAAAGTGGAAACTGAGAACCCCGTCGGCAAAGACAATAATGTAGAAATTGATCGGCTCGAGGTAGTACTCTTCATTGTCTGGGTTATTGCCAAATGTATGGAAACAAACAAAGTAGTATTTCTGAAACAGCTCAAACTTTTCGCGCGAGTCCTCGGTCCGAATATCCTCACTCGTCAGGGGGTGGATGCCAAACGCCCGGCTCAGAATTTTGACCTCGAGGTCGGTAGGGTTGTAGCAGTCAAGCCACCAAGTGCCGTTATTAGCCGTGAAAAGCGATGCAAAGCTCTCGTTTTGGCCCACCAGCGATGCCAGGTCCGCGCTGTGAATGGTCTTGTCGAGCTTTGTACCAAAAAATGAGAACCGCACATCTTCGGCATCATCGTTGTCGTTATCATTATCATCCAACTTTTTTTTGTTTTGGAGTTGGGGGATAAATCCTACTCGCAGGTCGCCAGGTTGGATGTGTCGCTCAATGGTCTGTAGGGTGGGATCAGGATGAGAGTGTGATGGAGATGTACTGGTGTGAAGCGAGACATGGCCTGCGGTATTGACTGTGGTGTGCCGCGCGGAATCAGCCGCTGGTGCAACGGGTCCCTGAGGAACCGCTTGAGGAACGACCCCACCAGCTGCCTCCACCAAGGTGCTACCAGTTCCATTGGATGATGGTTGCGCAGCAGCAGTATCGTCAATGATTGCAGATTCGTGTGGATCGCCATCTTCGTCGCTAAGTTGAAGCAATTGATCCAGCTCTTCCAATTTGAGCTGAGGTCCAGCCGCTGGCTCATACATTGGGAAGCATACGTCCTCATCTGTTTCGTTTCCGCCAGACGAGTGACTATCTACCTCATCATCACGCTGCGCATCAAGCCCTGAATCGCGTGAACTGGAACTGGCGATGGAGACGGTTGATCGGTGCGAACTCCGCGAGAACCCTCTTGCACGGCCAAAATTAAACGGTTTCCTGCTCACAGATGAAGATTTAGAAGAAACAGAATTAGAGCGGTCTTTACGTTTACGTTCTCCGCTCATTGTGAGAGGATTGGCGTGCCAAAAAGTTGTAGTCTGGTTATGTAATGGGAGCTGGCTCCAATTCAAAGACTTGTTCAGGCGAGGACCCGCAAATGACCTTTGAAACTCCACCTCGTAAACGTATACGGTCAAGTTTACCAAGTAGCCCACTCCTGGATCCGAATCAGCCACTGGAACGACTACTCCCCGTTGATCCACCGCCACGCCTCTCACTCGAGCAGGTCCTTCCACGCGCAATTCCACTCGTTGATGTACCAATCGATAAGCTCCTAAATGGTGGTATATATACGCGACGCGTCACTGAGATTTGCGGTGCGTCAGCTACCGGAAAAACAATATTTTGCCTTTGCTTTTGTCTTGCTGCACAATCAAGTGATAATCGCAAAATCTATTGGGTGAACAGTGAATCAACGGTGATTTTGAAGCGGTTGCAATCAATAAAGGCTCGTTACCCCGATTCGGACCTTGACCAGGTCCTGGCGTTACAACGCCCCATTCATACTGAAGAGGGGTTCTTGGGTTTGGTTATGTCTGAGAGGTTTGAGGATTTATTCAGGGGAGACTCTGGCCCTACCACTACTAGTGCTGGAGCAGCAGCAGTCATAATAGATACTCTACCCTATTTACAAATTGAGCAGGTTATACAAGTACTGGACCGGTTGCGATCTCTAGCAGTCACCTATGATACTGCAGTAATAATTACAAATGGGATGGTGGGAACCCCCGAGAAGAATATACACCAATTAGACGGCCAAAGTTGGAGTCAGGTACGACCTCATGTTACAGGGACTCAACCAGGACCAGGGTGGACAGACTCTCCGCGTATGGGCTGGACGCTAACTCGGAACGTGGACACACGGATTTTACTGACTCGTAATGGCGACAAACGTGAGATGAAGGTGCTTTATAGTGGTGACACCAATTGTGGGTCCACTTTGTTCAAAGTGACAGATTTGGGGTTGGTGGGTCTATAAAGGCTAGTGACCTAATAGTGGACAGTGCGGGCCACGGGTGCTCTGGTGCAACCTACACCCTCTCCAACCTAAAATCCTTGAAGCTGGAAATCTCATGCAAGGTCTCCTCCAATACAATCGCCCACCCTTTGAGAGAATATTTCAGCCGCTCTAATGCCAAGAACGGCACCATTGCCTCGTCACGACCAATAAGTATATCCCCACTGTCAGTGTAGATAAATAGTGAGCCACCTTCGTCCACATGAAACGACCGTAAAAGCATTTTACGGGGCTTTTGGAAATGCGTCTGTAAATATTGAGGTAAATACCATAGAAATACTCGAGCAAACGTTTCATAGCAGATAGCATCAACGCTCATGTCAGGGTCGGTCCGATTATACAGGGTAAATGGAGAGTATTGTGGGATTTGGTAGGCACTCAGAGTTGTTTTCTGACAGTGCGAATTGACTGCGGTGATCTGACCATCATTGGTGCTCACAAATAGCCACATACCCTCGAGCAGACTGTGATGGTCGGGGTACGTTAGGAGAAATGGGTGGATCTGGTGTTTCATTGTGAGCCTTTTTGAGGTAGCTGGATGAATTTCTTCAAAACAAGTTTCGTATGAACGTTTCATTGTGATCAATGTGATGAAAACACTTTTGAGGGTCGGAAAGTTTAGAGGGTTTGTTTATATGCAGGGTCGACGCCACCCACTTTAATTTGTTAGTCAGCGGTGGCTGAACATCCACCCCTTTGGCCGCGACGCCGCCACTTTCTCACACATGGCTAATAAACGCGATTTCACAGAGTATAGTGAACCTAATGACCGCGGTTCACCCACAAATGATAATGATAATACAGCGCCCCCGTCATCGCCTCCGGGAATTCCGTTTGGGCTCCCAGATCAAGATGACGATGAGGATGAGGTCGAGGTAGTACAAGATCTTGATATAGACGAGGAAATCCGAGATGATGAAGAGGAAAGTGGTGAAGAATTGATAGATACTGCAATGAATGATTACGGTGCAAACCTCATACAAGATCAGTATGACCTGGAAGCAGACGATATTGATGATCAAGAGTACGAGGCCATGGATATTGGCGAGCGCCGCAAAGTAGACGCGATGTTGAGGGCCCGCGCCGAGGGCCGAGATATTCCTACGCTTGATGAACGGCATGAGACATTTGTACGCGACGAAGACGAGGACGAAAACCTATTTGTCTCCACCGACCTACCCATTAATCGCCGGTTCCGAAACCAGTTTGACGAGAACGATGAAATGGATGATGAGAACCCAGACCTGGATGAAGGCAGATACTTGACCCCTCAGGAGCTCAGCGACGTCAAAGCGCCTAATCTAGTACAATGGATCACACAGCCAATGGTGCACCGCTCAATTAGCCACTATTTCCACGAGTTTTTGGTAACGTTCACCGACACCCAGGGAAGATCAATCTATCGTGGCCGCATCGGAACGCTTGTTGAACAAAATAAAGAATCGCTCGAGGTCAACTACCAGCATTTAGCTGAATCGCATGCCGTCCTATCGTACTTCCTCGTCCTATGTCCGGCCGAGATACTCAAAATCTTTGATACAGTCGCAATGGATGTCGTCATCCTCGAATACCCCCATTTCAAGCGTATTCACCCGGAAATATACGTCCGTATGACAGATTTGCCGGTTCCTTACACGCTCCGTGAGTTGCGTGAGCATCACCTTAATACTTTGATCCGCGTCACCGGTGTTGTCACGCGCCGTACAGGTGTTTTTCCTCAGCTCAAGTGGGTCAAATTCGATTGTCTTAAATGCGGACAGGTTTTGGGGCCATTTGTCCAGGATGCACATCAGGAGGTGAAGCTCAATTACTGCTCGAATTGCCAGAGCCGGGGACCCTTTGGAATCAACCGTCAGGAAACTATCTACCGTAATTACCAGCGTATTACCGTCCAGGAGTCTCCAGGAACCGTTTCTGCTGGTCGTTTGCCCCGCCATCGCGATGTGATTATGCTGGCGGACTTGATCGATTCGGCGAAACCAGGCGATGAGGTGGACATTACCGGTATTTATCGCAACGCTTTTGACTCTAGTCTTAATATCCGGTCCGGTTTCCCCGTTTTCTCCACTGTAATTGAGGCTAATAATATCCTACGTCGTGACTCGGGCCGCATTGCAGAGATTCACCTCAGCGAGATCGAGGCCAACGAACTCCGTGGGTTGGCGGTCAAAAATGGTCACAGAATGGTAGACGAGATTGTGGCGGCCATTTGTCCGTCAATTTTTGGACACGTGGACGCCAAAACCGCTATCGCCTGCTCCTTGTTTGGCGGTGTGCCCAAAACCTCGGGTAAAGTAAGTCTCAGAGGCGATATTAACGTGCTAATGTTGGGCGACCCTGGCACTGCAAAATCACAGCTGCTCAAGTACAGCGAGATGACTTCTAGCCGCGCCGTTTTCGCTACTGGTCAGGGTGCATCAGCCGTCGGTCTCACTGCCAGTGTTCGTAAAGATCCAGTGACACGTGAATGGACTCTGGAGGGTGGCGCGCTGGTATTGGCCGACAAAGGAATGTGCCTTATTGACGAGTTTGATAAAATGAATGATCAGGACCGGACGTCCATCCATGAAGCCATGGAACAGCAGTCCATCTCCGTATCCAAGGCCGGTATTGTAGCCAATTTACAAGCGCGCTGCTCGGTAGTGGCGGCCGCTAATCCCCGGTTCGGTCGCTACAATGCCAGTGAGACTTTGATGGCCAACGTAGACCTCACCGAACCCATTCTGTCGCGTTTCGATGTGGTGTGTATCATTCAAGACCTGGTACGTCCAGAACATGATCAGAAACTTGCATCTTGGGTAGTCAAAAACCATGCGCGCGCCTCTGCGTTACAGCTCAATGAAGAGCTGCCGCCGGATGACCGGCCCAAACCCAAAATTAGCCAGGACCTGCTCCGCAAATATATTTATTATGCGCGTGAAAACTGCACACCACGTTTTGGTGCTGGTGGAGCCGTCAACGATGCGGCAATCTCGGAGCTTTACCAAGAACTCCGCCGCGAGTCGGCCAAGACAGGGTCATTCCCGGTCACAGTGCGCCATTTAGAGTCTATTATCCGTCTATCGGAGTCGTTTGCTCGCATGCGTCTTAGCGATATTGTTGATGAGCGTGATGTAAAACGAGCAATGACATTGACTGTGAACACATTTGTAAACTCGCAAAAACTCAACCAGAGACGGGCACTCAGGGCTAACCTAGCCCGCTTCTTGGTGTGATGTACTGGTCTGCATTTTTGGTCGCCGTTGAACTTGTATATCTGGCTCACATCCTGTGGCTCATACCCTCTAATTCTCAACCATTCATGCATTAATGTTCGCTTATGCGTGTTTATGCATATGCAGATTAGTGCAAGCTCAGCCTACAAGCTCAGTTTACATTCGCCACTAGCTCACCGGCCTGTATACTCGCTCCGTGTTTGTTAACCTGACTTTTAATTTAATTACCGGTACTACTAGACTAATTTCTAATTACACTGTTTTGTTGTGTGTCACTCTTATGCCTTATGCCTCTCATTGTGTTGCTCAGTCCACAACTATTAGAGGCTTTTAATGTGACTGGTACCCACTGTGCATACAGAGCCACCCGGGTTCATGCACCATCACCACACATACCCAGGATACGCATATGCATGAAGATCTAAGATCCTACCATGCCCTGCAGGGGCACTGCAAGCGTCACGGCATTTGCTCATATGCAAGCTTAAATGCTCAACACTGAAATCAGAGTAAAAAGCAAGAGTGTTGATTTCAATACAGATCAGTATAGTTTTACCTCAAGTTTTGAGCCGCGGTGACGATAGAGCGCTAATGCGTTACTCTTTTTCTTGGCAATCATTTTGAGTCTTTAGTCTGTGTGCACAACATCACCCTCCCACGCACTTCCCCTTTTTCTCGCCAATGCACCGGAGAATTCCTTATCACTGCATTGCATATGTTCAGAGTTACCCACAATGCGTTGGGGTGGGGAGGGAAAGAGGCAATTAGGTTGTAAATGCTAGTTTCTCTGGTTTAAGTTGTTTCGACTTAGCACTCCCCGGTTGCTAGTGAATAGGTCCTGCGATGCTGGTTTATGGGAGTTATCTAGCGGGTACATTAGGATGAGGCATTTAGACTCGAGACATTGGACAAAGTCATGTTGAGTGTTGTACAATTCTACAATATATAAATTTCTTGCACTTTGCAGTCTCTCAATGTAGATTAGTGCTGGTCAATGCCTCACCGCAAGTCACTACATCTAGAGGGTACTAGACCGGTAGCTTAGTTGTGTATTATTAAGTACTCTACCTACTTAGGACCCCTATAATTCTCAGAGGGTTCGAAACATATCCCAAAATGTGTAATCTTCTGACAAATAACACACGGGCCCAACCTCATTAGCTGCATTTCCCTGGTACTCCGGCCTATGCAAGGCTCGGGGCTCCGGAACAAAAGTAAACTCATATAAATAACCCTCGAGTGTCGATACACTACACAATCGAATCAACATGACTAATTTCAAAAACATTCTCAAGGTGGTTCCTGCTCCTTCGCGGCATTGGGTGGGCGATGGCCTGCCAGTGCACAACCTCATCGATTATAATAGGCTTGGTGTGCGCTTAAACCCATTTATTATGCTCGATTACGGTGCTCCATTTGAATTTGAGCCTTATTTCCGACCCCGTGGTGTGGGCATGCACCCCCATCGTGGTTTTGAGACGGTGACTATTGCTTTCCAGGGTGAAATCACCCATACCGACAACACTGGCGCAAGTGATACCATTTATCCCGGAGATGTTCAGTGGATGACCGCTGGCAGTGGTCTCGAGCACAAGGAGATGCATTCGGCCAATTTCACTCGCACCGGTGGAACTCTGGAAATGCTCCAACTGTGGGTCAATTTGCCCGCAAAGCACAAGCTCACCAAGCCGGGATACCAAGCAATAACCTCCAAGATAATTCCAGTGGTTCCTCTCGAGAACGGTGGTTCCTTGAGGGTAATTGCTGGCGAGTTCCAGGGCGAAAAGGGGCCCGCTAAAACGTTTACTCCCATGAATATTTTCAGCATTCAGCTCAAGGGCGAGACCAAGACTCTATTAACCGTTCCTGAAGCCTGGGTCGGCGCTATTGTTGTGCGTAACGGGGATCTGATGGTTAATGGCAAGACTGTGGGCGAAAAAAGCCTCGTAGCCCTCGAGGGAACCGGAAGTAGCGTCGATCTGAGTACCAGAAATGGCTCTGAACTGGTTTTCATGGCCGGTGAACCAATCAATGAACCGATTTCTGCTCGTGGACCTATGGTCATGAACACCAAAGAGGAGCTCACGCAAGCATTTAGGGACTATAAGGATGGTAAATTTAAATTATAAAGTATCCAAGTATTCGAATCAAGCCCAGAGTGGCTAGACTGTGCTCTTAGTAAGCCAGCTGGTCCAAGATGGACACTCTAGCTAGGTGTGATTGAGGTCATTGGTATGGCCGGCACCGGGGCACGCAACAAACCACGATGATGCGAACCCCTGCCTCACCAAACCTCTGCCTCACCTACCTACCACCATCTCAAGACCCCTCTCCCCTAGGGCTACGCGTCGACGCGTATGTAATTAAGGGTAAGGGTACAAGCCACGCGAAGATTTCATTCATTCACCCTTCCAAACTCATCAACCTACCAGCAAGATGTTTGAAGCTAAACTCGAAGCCGCGGTCACTCTCAAAAAGATCATCGACGCCATTCGCGATATGCTGGGCGAATGTAACTTTGAGTGCAACGACACCGGTATCGTCTTGCAATCCCTCGACAAGTCGCACATTGTTTTGGTAAGCCTTTTACTTGGTAGCGACGGGTTCAGCGAGTACCGCTGTGACCGTGTAGTCACTCTCGGGTTGAATGTAAACTCGCTCGCCACCGTTCTCAAGTGCGGTGACAACGACAACATTCTGACCCTCGAGGCTGAAGACAACGGTGCTACCGAGCTCAAGCTTACCTTTGAAGACACCAAACGCGACCGTATGGCCGAGTATGCCATCAAATTAATGGATATTGAGCAAGATTACCTTAACATCCCTGAGACCGATTACACTGCCAATATCACCATGCCCAGCGACGAATTGCAGCGTATTCTCCGTGATTTCAAGAGTTTCAGTGACTCGGTGGTCATTGAGGCCGACAAAGAGTCTGTGCGGTTCATGGCCGAGGGCGAGACCAAGGGTAAGGTCACCATCAAACCCGTCCACGATATTGAAAACAGCGAGCGCAACGTCGAAATTAATATTAGCGAGCCGGTTAAATTGTCATTCAACCTGACTTATTTCACCAACATCGCCAAAAGTGCCTCCATGGCCTCAGTGGTCAAGCTCAAGCTCAGTGCTGATACTCCCGCTGAGATCAGTTACCCATTGACCAATGGTCATCTCAAGTTTTATTTCGCTCCCAAGATCAATGAGGATGATTAGGCGTGCGCAAAGTGTAGGTGTAGTGTGTGTAGATTTATTACGTTAATGTAGAATGACAACGGGGGTAGGGTGGAGTTAAAGGGTGACAAGGGAGTACAAAGGGTATTGAAGATACCGGGCTACTCGCAGTAGCGATCAACCGGACCAAAAAATCGTTGAAGACCCACACTATCCTCACTGCTGCTGACCAATATCCCAATGAGGAAAAATCTGGGGTCCGAGCTATTTTTAGGATGGAAAATGGGCGGTGTACTTGGCCTTGTGGTACTACTAGCCGGGGATATTTAGCTCTATAGGCTTAACTGGTCCTCTCTGTAGCAAGACAAGCCACATCGTTCCGTATTCTTATTTCAAGTGTCCTGTGCAATGGGGCTCACCAAACAAAAACACCAAGGATTAATCAAGGATAACGATCCGACTATTTAGCACCATTCCGGATCGCCTTGTTCTCAGTTTAATCCCACGGAAAACCCTCTGAGGTCCTGCGCCCCAAATTCTATTTTTGACTCAGAATGACGTCATCACGCATATTCAATTTAAAACGTTTCAATGCGGCCCACTATCATAAACATCTCATCTATGAAGACTACCACTTTACTCTCATTGGCACAGCTTTCGCGCAATATAGCCAAGTTGATAGTGGTGCCCCAGCTAATCAGAGTGATGGTGGCTATTCCCAAGACTCTTCTCAAGGTTACAACTACCAAAGCCAAGAGTATCAACAAAGCGCTAGTGGAGCAAGCCAGTCTGTATCAAATTATCAAAGCCAAACCTCTTATACCCAATCTGCTAATCAGTCCCCTACAACCTCAGTACCCTCTAGTCAGGGAGCCCCCGAATCTTCAAGCTTTCAAAGCATCAGTGTGACTACCGCTACTCCAGCTTCCAGCAGTTTCGGCTCAATTAGTGATTCAAGCACCAGTGGAGGTAGCGTGGTCTCTAGCGGATTCAGCGGGCCTGCTTCTACCCTAACGTCTGTCGCGCCAACTACATCGCAGCCACAGTCGTCAAATGCATCACAATCAACTAGCTTGACCACCGAGTCAACACAGTCTGCTCCCCAGACGAGTTCTGGGCCCACCCCTCAATCCAGCACCGGGCCAAGTACTACGTCCAGGGTGATTTCCAGCTCCACCACAGCCTCATCTAGTACTGGGTCTAGTCAATCAAGCTCCGAGTCCATCAGCACCGAGACCCCTCAATCCAGTGCCAGCCCAAGCGTCAGTACAGAGACCAGTACAGAGCCACAAGTCACTACCATTACCTCCTCAAAGAGTAATCATGTTGTATACGTTACAATGAGCTCTACAGAGGTAGTATACAAGACAGCCGGCGTTGCCATGGACCAGTCGAAAAGTTCATCCCACGCTTCATCGAGACTCGAGACGGCCAATGTTGCCTCCAAGAGCAGCAATGGAGCAGCTACTGCTTGTGTACCGCTTTTAGCGGCTATTTTCGCCATTCTGGCATGATCAAGGATTATCTCACCACCTTTGCACCAACCCAGCATCAGAATTTTGCATTTAATATCTAGTCTCGTGTAGAACTAAAGCTCAGAAACAGACCCGTAGTTGAACAGCATACCCAGAAGCAATGCTAACGGTAGAAAGTGTTCACTTTTGGTAATTGGCTCAATGAGATCTCAAACCACCCATGGCCAGCAACGGATGCGGCGGCGTTCATTATTTTGGTGACCAATAGTATATAATTTAGAATAACATAAAAGCAAGGCAGCCACCAATCGAGCCCCCTATTGATAAACACTGGGCGACAGTTAACGCGACGGTCAACACGTCAGGCCTTATACAAACTCAAGCTCCCACTAAGAGACCCATCTGCCTCATCAAGAGCATACCACATGGCTCAAAAGTTTGCTGCAGGGACTGCATAAGCGCTTCCCAGCGGTACTTTGAAAGCGCCACAAAGCAGCGCAAGAAGCTACGAGTTTGTTGGCTCTGCACTTGCTTTATCGGCTCTTTTCGTGCCACCTAAAACATTCCAACCCCTAAATCATAGAACTGCCATTGATAATCTTGATACAGTCTCAAACATGTTTCTGAATCAGTATTTAAGCACCAAGTGGGATACAAGTTGATATAATGTTCTCCTTTGATCTGCGTGGTATCGGGGTAGAGCGGCATTTAATTGAGCAATCGGTTGAACTCATGGCAACGTGTCCTCCGCTGTTTCAACCAGATATTAAATTATCAGAGTGGCAAATCAATGACTCTATCGATTCATTAGGAAAACCGCACGATACTTTGCCCCAATCTCCTGCAGAGTACACAGCAGACAACATTGAAACTGCACTATTGGATATGTTTCGAGATGAGTCCGTAGCACACTGGCCAATGGATATTGCTGTAGACACTTCCCGTCACTTGTTGTCTAGTGGGTTGAGCGACCATGACGCTGTTGTTGGCAAATGTCCGTATTGCGGGGCCCCCCTGGGTATTTGCAGCGAGTTGAATGCACGGATTGGCATTTTCATTGCGCATATAACTAAACTTGAATGGTTCCAGACGGGCCATCACGTGCACCACGGTAAACCCAAGGGTATCATTGGTTTCGCCGCTAGAGCTTTTGAAATGGATCCCGCAGTGATGTTCCTCGAAGAAAACTTATACCCTCTGTGGCGATTTGCGCACTTTCTCGATACCCGTTCAGCATGTGCTGCACTCGGTATTGTGCCTCATTTCGATAAAACATGTAACCTCAACCGGTTCTTGACAGGTATGCAGCACAATGATGAGGGTGACGCCGAGTTTTTCCCGTTCGCTACAACAATTCCTCTCAAAGGTGACCGTGTGTTTACCAAACTGAGCAACACCAGATTTGTAAAGTATTTTCAGGATAAGGCAGGCACAGTGGAGCGGCTCAAGAAAGCATATCAGGCAGTCAAGAGCGACAGAGCCGCCTTCCACCCTGATGCAGAGCTACTCGGTAAGAAATACCGCCAGCTGGACTTTTCAAAGCAGGACAAGCGCGTCGTCAGTGCTATCGCGTATATTTTGTTTGAACCTGCGGAATTGGAGAAATGGAGAGATATTTTACCCCAGGATGAAGTGCTCAATGAGCCAGTCTATAAGCACCTGCGGAATTTGCAGGAGGAAATCAGGTATAATAAGGAATCTGAGCTGAAACCATGCGACCCCAAGTTTACTTATAGTTCCCTGACTGAACCGAGCGTTGATTCGACGATTTATGGAAATAGTGAAAGCCGCAAGAGCTTCCTGTTTGAGCCTCATTTGTAGAAATACGAGCTAAAATTAGTAATTATAAACATTCTCTCGAGAAAGTCTTACGCTCGACTCTACCGGCTGCTTTCTTTCCCGGTTAGCGTTGAAGACCGCCTTGGAGGCGTTACTGCAAGCCTTGCCGCACTATTCGCTTATGTAGACTGCTAATGCCAAAAAGACGCCTGGTGTTTAGCAAATGCCCATAATCGGACCCTGCTACATAAATCCAGCTAAAATCGCCAGTAGCGCCGCTCTTTTTGCACTAGGATAGGCCTGTTTATTTGAGAATAATACAGCAAGCTCGTTACCCCAAATCTATTCAGATCCAAGGGCAAACTGTATCAAAGGTGTGAATTGGATTCAAAATTTCATGGATTAAATGCTAATTCTGGGTATGATCTGCCAGCCGATACAAGAGCATCTGAGTGTTAGTTTAGAGCGGAGCAGTATCATTCGTTGATATGAGCTTAGAATGTATCCATCACGCAAACAGAGCTCGAGTCCAGCTTCTTTACGAGGGTACTTGAACCCTAAATTTCACTCTGTAAACCAGCATCCAAAGCCGTCAAGCTAATAGGTGGGCCAGTACACAAGGAGAGGCCCTTGTGTTATGACTGGAATCTCCGGAGGTTCCTCGAATCAGTGTTTGTTGATCTCGACCTGCTTTTGTGGCTGGTTGAGAGTATCCCGCATTTGACTTTTTTGGATACATTTTCCAGCCACCCCGCCCTCACGCAATCCAATGATGCACGGGAAATAAGCCAATATCTCAATTGGGCTCTATTAAGCCACCTATAAAATCCAATATTGCGTTTCCTCAGCAGCAACTGAGACATATGCGAGACAACGCAGGCACCAGCTGGGTTGTTGTGGTTCTGGTCTGAGCTGGAAGCAGTCACAAGAAGAGTGAAGGCTATTGAGGGGTAGGTTTACACTATGACTACTCGTGTCACTTGACAGAGTTACTCTAAATAATCCCACTTTCCTCGAGATACATCCACAAGGTATTTGATACATTCAAGCATACCCAAGTAATCTATCAGCCTGACCATTGCAATAGCAAAAAAATATCAACCAATTTCTTGAAATTATTTCGAGTGGCTGCACAATTACATAGGCTCAATTGGTGTCTCTGCATGGCGCGTGAGCTCGTGGTGCTAATTGGAGTGTTTTCAATTCTCCAAAACACCATACTGCTAACCGTCGTCTCTGTTTCTATCTATAACTTTAAATGCATGCAGACCATCGCATAAAGGTGCATATGTACCAGATGCTTGAGGACTTTTACCTAATCGGGTTGCGATCGGTGGGGACGCCGTGCGTAAACTAGTCCCGGGTACACCACGAACCTGCGGTAAACTGAGGACAATAGCCACACGTATAGCTGTCAAGAGGCCCGCTAAACACCCTAAAACACCTACATAATACTGTCAAGCGCCAAGACTCGCTCCCCGGTTTCCATGCCCGCATACATTTTTGACAGAATGGGCCCACCGTAGCCTCAGCGCATGTACCCCGGTAACGGTCTGCCTGCCCCCTGGATAAACAATGGAGCGCGAGCACTGGAATGTACACAGATACAGGATGAAACCGATAGAACCACTTGCTTTTTCGCTTCAAGGGTACTGTTGGGACACGTGAGGGCAAGTCACGATGGGCAGGTACCCCGCTTTTTTTTCACCAGATCAAGATGAAAAATTGCAGCTGGATACAGAATTGGGCCCTTGTGGGGCACAGAGAGGTATTTCTTAGAGAAATTTATAGTGTTTTACATATTAACCTATCCATTTTATCACGCCAATAGCTTTTACAACCCCTTTGGAAATGTCTCAGTCTTTAAAAATAGAAACAGGGGCTAAAATGAGGTAATAAGCAGGGGCAGGAAAAGGTGGCGATTCGTGGCAAATCGGAACGCGGGACGTTAAAGGGAGCCGAAAGAGGACTCAAATGAGCCGAAGGCAGCCGCAAAGGCGGATTCAAAACAGGATTTAACTATATTACTAGATCATAGTAACTTCAGCTGATTTTAATCACTATACCGTGCTCTTTATATCAGAACTTTAAGCATGCAGGAGCCGCTGTCTAAATCAGGCATCGTACATACTTGGGCAAAGGCGTTTCAAGGGGACGTGGGCCAGCGTGGGCATAGGGAAATTGCTAATAAAGTGGGCCAACGCGTTAAGAATACACCAATGGCAATTTTTCAGGTTGACTTGCTTCGAAATATGCCATTTCTACTGCCAGAATCACATTGACGTACAGTATTTCCTAAAAGGATATGCCCGGGATGCATATGCAGAATTACATCATCGAGCATCGTGGTCCAGCCCGAGACCTCGTGTATAAATATGCGCGCCCGCCCAACCTCAGACCCCAATGAACGCTGTTTACTTTGCTGCTCTTGCTCTTGCCGCTGCCGCTTCTGGCAACACTTACACCTTTACTGTCCAGGGTGGTGGCGATGGTATCAACGGTAAGGCCGTCGTCCTTGACGGTGGCAACCAGAACCTCCAGGCTGGTGATGGCCAGGCCGTCACTTGGACTGACAACGGTGAGTACAACGGCTGGAACGGCAACCAGGGCCTCACCAACGCCTACCAGTTCCTCCACGTTGGCGCCAACGGTGACTCTGCTAGTGTCTTCTCTGTAGCACAGGATGGAACTTTCTCTTACCAGGGTAGCTCCCGCTTCTTTGTCTGCACTGGCGCCGCCAACGACATTGCTTTCTACTCTGGTGAGGGTGATGTCAACGAGACCTTCAAGACTCAGTGCCCTGGTTACACCGAGGTCAAGATCCAGGCTTCCTCTAACGGTGCTGCTGCTTCTTCTGCTGCCCCTGCCAGCTCTGAGGCTCCTGCCACTTCTGCTGCCCCTGCTTCTACTGAGGCCGCTTCCTCCGCCGCTGCCACTTCTGAGGCTCCCGCTACCACCGCTGCCCCCACTACTGCTGCCGGTCAGACTTCTGTCGTTGAGGAGACCGTTGTCGAGACTGTCTGCACTCACGAGACCTGCACTGGTGTCGCCCCTGCCAACGGTGGTGTCCGCAACGCTGCTTTCGGTGCCGCCGCTATCGCCGCCGCCCTTCTCTAAGCATTTGTAGTTTAATTAAATACCCTTTACATTTTAATGCCCACTACGTCTGTCTAACCCACCTCCAACCGAAAGCTGCTTGCGCTTGATGTCAGGTTTCGGCGATGTGTGACCTGTAAATCGCAAAGCGGATGGACGCGATCAATGCCTCGAATACCATTCCGCCGAGATGGTGTATATAATAATTTTAGATTAAATGCATTTACACGAGTAGTTGCGGCAGCGTGATGCGAGCTGGATGCGAGCTGGTACTCGACTGCTTGGTGCTCGACTGGCCTACTTAAGACGGGCTCGCTTGCTGGTCTCCTTGCCGATCTCCTTGCTCTCCTTGCTGGTCTCAAGACTAGCTACGTGCTCCAGAACCGCCTTGAAATCACCAATATCCCTCAAGTCCTCAGGATCAACCTTTTCCACAACAAACTCTCCTCCTGGAATCACAAGCTCTACATTCGAGTCAGTAGCGTACTTGTACTGGATGACAGCTCTCAAAACAATCAAAAGAGCCTCGAATTCAGGGTCTTCTGTAAAATTGTAGATAAACTCGTCGAGAATCTCCTCCAGGTACCGCGCATTGGCCAGTTTGAGGGATGCCAGCGTTAACCCATTAAACATCGAAACCGCGAAATCCCTGCTGCAACTAAAACTATCGACCAGCTGCATTAAAGCCGCATGGACGTGTTCGTCACGTAGTTCTTCCCAGATCCGTTTAAAAATTTGCGGAGGCACACGCCCAGCAGCCGCTATACCCTTGGCAAACCCATTGAGTTGGCCCCGTTCCATCAGGAAATGGAAACATTCATGAGCAACTTGACTGATTTCAACGTTTCGGCTGCAGCAAAGTGTTACCACAGTGGTGGTGCAGTTGCTAGAGTCCACTTTACTGGTGATGATACCGCGACACAGCAATCGAGCGGCGGTAATTGCCGAGGCCGAATCGGAGCCTAATGCACATGCCTCTAGAGCGCCAAAGTATGTTTGAAATAGCCCACCCAGCGTGGACTCTGCAACCAGGCTTTCATCGTGTCCATGCAACACATTGGCAGTGATCTTTTGTTGGGTGTGGTGGGACTTTTGGTCCTGGGATTCCAGGAACTCGAGGAAAACAGACATAAACTGGTTCCATTCGGGGCCCGATTTATGCTTAAAAACCACAGATTGGAAAAAATCGTAGCAGAGACCTTCCAGAAATAAGTTAGGTGTGTGGGTGCATACGCGGCATAATGCGCGGATGACCTGTAGTCGTAGCTCACCCTCGGTTGTTTGTACTAAATCCAATAATACAGGAATGCAATCAGTATTGTGAGCCCATATACGCGACCCCACGCTTAGAATCGAGCACAGGTGGCTAAGAACGTGGACGGACTTTGTGCCCTTAGTAGCCACCGCCTTGAGACACGTATTATACATTGCAACGAGTTCACCTTTACGGGCTTTTTTCTCGTCTTCACGACCCAAAGATGCCAACTCCCAGATGATTCGACCCGCACATTCAATCTCCTGCTCGTTATACATCACCAGCATAGCCAACATCTTTTTGTATAAACCGCTGACGACCTTGGGGCTCAAAATGATTTTGGGCTTTGAAGTGAGCGCCGCCTCGAGCATTTTCAGAATTACCAGCCGATGTTCTTGTTTGGACCGCTGCTTGCAAACACTCAGGCTCACTAGAATGGGCACTTTACTGGGGGGCAGGTACAGACCATTGGCAGCAATAAAGAGTGAGGCCACCTTGAGCTGCTGGTAGTCAGGACTCGAGTCCAGGGATTGAAGCAAAAAAGAAACAGACTTGTGGACTGCTTTACGGTCCAATGGTTTGCACAAGATAGAGGATATGAGCGCTCCATATTTGGGTCCTAGTCTCAAGATATGCTGTAGAATCGAGCAGAGCGACTCAATTTCCGCATTTTCGATATACTCACACAATGTCTTGGAGGCTTGATGAGCAATCGAAGCTTTGGGGTCATCAGAAAGAATCAGCAGGTACTTCCATGCCAGGGTTTGGAGCGTGGTATCTCCAGAGCTAAACGCTTGATCAAGCAACTTAATACACCTTCTCTTGTAATTCAAATTACCCGGACCGTTAACTCTGATCATTGTGCGTGCTACTAGCGAGAAATCAACACTAGTGGCGGCAATATAATTGCTCACGATATGGGCTGTCCAGTCACATACAAACGAGCTTGCCACCTCTAATTGTGACATTAGATGTTGCTCAATCTTTTTGAAGAAGCTTGGGTGCTCATAAACTACTGTGGCCAAGGATTTGAGGATTTCAATGTAGGCGGGTCCGGGTACCCCAGATTCGGATAACATGAGCATCACGTCCACCGAATGCTGGTACAGCTTGCCGATTTTGCCGGCCTTGAGTACCTGGATCCATTTTTTCGGCGGAATTGCTGGGCGAGATTGTGGGTTGGTGAAGCGCATGTGGAAATCACGCCAGCTGTCGGCCTTATGCTTGCACTCGAGGGTCGCAAAGTAAAGCGCAGCAGTGGTATGACCATCGCTTATTAAATAGTCGATAATGAGGCCCAAACTCTGGGGAGATGCAGCTGATTTGAAAATCTGATACAAAGAGCGCTGGATCCGGCTTAGGACCTCAAAATAGTGCGCCGGGGGGAGTTGATACCTATTGTGGAACGACTTGCACTGCAAAAGCAGCGATACCGTCAAACACCGCACCAGTGTCTCGCTCACACAGAGCTCTGGCGCTTCCAGCGCCATCAGCACATCGTCAATAAATAATTCCACCGTGGGGGCCTGCAAAAGGTCTATGCAAACGCGCACCACAGTGTTTATGAAGTCATCAGAGATCTTGATTTGCTGTTTGCAATGCTCTATAAACGCGCTTCTCCGTAAATAGGCCACGTCTTCGTCCCATGTTGATAGCGGCAGACCGCCCACTGATTGGATGAATTCGAGGATCAAAATAGGCAATGCACTGATTTTTTTCTCTGAGTACTTGGAGATTGGCTGATCGCGCACGTACTCGAGCGGTTTGCGCAGGTATTGCAGCGCCAAGTCAAGGATCACGCCCTGGAGCTCTGCGCGGTGCTGGAAAACCTCCACCAGCAGCCTAATCGGGTATCTTTTCTTTGCTGCATCTGCATCGCGTAATAAAAAGTCGATTACATGCCGTGAGAGACCGAGCAAATCGCTCTGAGAGACAAAATCATTGGTGGCCACTTTGGCCATTAATTGGCACATTTGGGCCAGGTTGAAGGCTGTGGGCATCGACTTGATAAAAGAATCAAATACCTGCTTACTCGTGGCGTACGAATTGAGGTCTGAATCGGGCCACTTGGTGATTATTTGCAGGACTAGCTCCAAGCAGGTGGGGTCGCTAATATCACTTATCGCGGTATCCAGGGCCTTTTCCATTGTATACGGTACCTTACCGCTATAATTTTCCAAGTAATAAATTAATTTTGAGGCATCAGTGGTAGATCCAGAAACGGCGTACCCTTCGGCCTGTACCTTGAGCAAATGGCCCAAATTTTGCAGTCTGGGGTTCTTTTGGCGTGCGGACCCAGAAGTGATGGTAAAAGTTGAGCTTGGTTCCGAGAAATCGCCCTCAGAAGCCGGTAAAGAAGACATTTAATTAGCTGAGTAAAGCGAGAACGCGAGCGGGACGCGTTTATGAGATATGTTCCTAACCCTATCTGGTAGCACTTTCAGTGTGCTAGTATAAACAACCCGTTCACGCAAATTAAACCCATCCTTGTTTTATATTTCTGTATACTTGGGTCAAGCTTAGGTCTTAGCGGTATTCCCTTGTATTGCATCTGCTTTTTATCTCACAGCGTTGGTGTAATGATAGTGCTCTTGTATAGTTAACTAATTTAGATAGTGGTAGTGAAAGGCAGTGGGGCAATGCCATTAGCAAGAGTTACAGGTGATCTGGGTGGTAGCACCGCAGCGGCAGCAGGCATCGCTGCAAGTGAGGACCCGCCAGCCGCACGAGTAGCAGATGCTCTTTTGGATCAAGGCAGAGCACCACTGGTAGGAGCTCTTGGAGAGACCGAGCCCGCGCTTGGAGAGGGAAGGAGCAATCTCCTCAGCAGTAGCGAGGGAAGAAGCGTCAACCTCGGGAGAAGCAGTAGCAAAGGCGATGGAGAAGATAGAGAAGATAGTAGAGAGCTGCATTTGATGGTAGAACTGGAGATTTCGAGGCCATTATATACACCTTCCGTTTCATCCCCCCTTGTCGTATTTTAAGTAACGCCCTACATGATTGCATGGGTGGGTGAGCTATGGGCAGCAGCAAGCACAAGTGTGAGCCACCTGATCCAGTGCCCTTTCCAAGCTCGTTCTAAGCTCACAGCAGTGCTCCTTACCTGGTCCAGTGCCCTTTAGTCCGCACCACACAATTGTGCGTTTTTGCGCTAGCCTATGCAAAGGTTTAGAACATGTTTAAGAAAAAAATAATCACCTGATGATGCGGCGACATGTTTAATTCACACCAAGGTGGTTTAGTGGGACGATATTGAGTCTTAAGCGAATTATTTAAATCTCGTCGATAGCAGCTATGAAGACATGGATGGTGCCAACTCAAGTTCAAAAAACATCTTATACATCCATTATTAGACCGAGACGAGATCTTCCATTTTAAAACTCCTCATCCTCCGGTGATCCATAGCGTTCTCTAGCCCGAGCACGAAGCTGGGGTCCACGGAACATGAAATAAATAGGTAGACCGATCATGGCGATAGACGCGAAGCCTATAATAGAGCTCCCCCACCCAACAGGGAATCGCTCTGTGCCAGTGTGTGTGTAAAATACTCTTCCAAACAGCGGGAACGCGCCACTGACCAAGCTTCGAATTATAATGTTACTGGACATTGCAGAGGCATAACGCGTAGGATAAAGGGTAGCCATATAAGCATAGTATGATTGAAACAGGACAAAGGTACCAAACAGGAAAATAGCTGCTCCCACCATGGAACCCATCCAGTGAGCAGACGGGGTAGCGGCCCAGCCAAAGATAAATAGACCCACCGGCAATGAAATTGAAGATAAAAGCGCAGAATGACCATACGATACCTCGGGGCTATTGGGGTTTCCGGCTTGTATAGGCCTAATGAGCTGGGTCTCGAGATGGTAGTAATAGTACGCGAGGCCCACAAAAACTCCAACCATAAGGGAGCAGTAGGCGGCGCCCATAGTAACAATTGTGAAATGATATGTCTCTCTGAAAACGATTGGGAACGCTTCGAAAAACAGGTAAATGACCGAATAGACAAGCGTCAAGTGGAGGTTGAGCAGGTCCAATACTGGTTCTCGGATACATAATTCAATGGGGTACCACACAATTTGGATAATCTCCTGTTTGAAATCCTGGTTTTGCTGCTTGATTTCGCCGCGAGAAATGATATTCGGGTTGCCTGTGCGTGCTCTGAGTTGGCGAGCTTTGATCATTTGCCTTTCTTGTACAGAGGTCTCGGGGAAAACAAAGATCAAAAACAGTAAAATGATGCCACCTAGAATCATCAAGAACCAAAAGATCCATCTCCAGCCACCGGCGTTGGTGAGTGCTGCACCAAGCAACGGGCCCAATGTGGGTCCACAAACGGCTACTACAGAGTACCAGGTGATGGCATAAGCTTTCCCTGGGAAATCAAACATATCTCCTATACTTGCAGGACCCACACTGAGACCCACTCCAGCGCATAATCCAGCCAAAAACCGAAGTACTGCAAAAGGAGCCAGGTGGTTGCTCAGTGCAGTGGGGATTTGTAAAACGACAAAGATCGTTTGACTCACGAGGAAAATAGGTCTTCTACCACCAAATGAGGGGCTCTCGCTCATTGCAGAGATGAAAAGTGGACTTATTCCATAGCCCCACACGAATAGCGCTAGGCCCAGCATCAGTTTGACCTCAGTTGTACCAAAGAACTGAAGCATTTCCTCTTCGGCGGGGGTGAAAATAGCCGATGCCATATACGATGAGAGTGTTAACGCGCAAACCTCGCCTTCGACCAGTATCTTGACCCAAAGCGGCCATCTGAGTGGGTTACCTGGATCGTCGGGGCCATCCCAATCGACCAGGACCTTACCCTCATATGTCTTGATTTTGCTTCCACAAGAGCCTGAGCCGCAAGAATCACTCTTGGATTCTACAAAATCGGCCTTATACTTTTCTGGTACGATATAGTCGTCTCGTAATTCGTGGGGTTTAAGCAATTTTTTACCGGACAACAAGTAAACTAGTTGACCAGCCGCAGACTCTCTGATTAGATTATAGAATTGATGTGTCATTATAGGGAAAACTGCGAAGGCGAGTAGCCGATTGTAAGCAGCTTTGTAGTACCCAAGCAGATGCAGGGCCATGCGACCGTGCTTACAAACCTGCATAAAGTGTGGCTTTAACTGTCAACGGGGTGCGACTTGACTGTCCATGAGGTGCGACTGCTGGAGTTTTAAAGGGGAAAAACGGTGTGTAAAAGTTGTTTAGTTTAGTCGAGCACCCGCACACCCATTCAACTTACCCAATATGCACGATTTTATTATCGATTAGAATGCTGTCGTGATAGAGGCTTGGGGGTTGGGGTTGGGGTTTGTTTTTGTTGGCATTTGTAGCTGTGCGAGGAGCGTAGGTGCCATTTCTTTCTTCGGGTTGTCGTTTATTTTGGCTCTCCCATTGATTTATGATATTTTTTATACGCCCGTAGACTCCATTATAGACTTGAATCGCGTGCTATTGCAGAACCATTTTCCCGTTTCGCCTAGCGTTGCCAAGTCGTTTGAGTGGGATGACGTCACACGGCTAATGAGGCGCGGAGGTGGAGATGAGCAATATGGAATTATCTGCAGAATGTTGACTGTTTGAGCTGTGGTGGGATTGAGAGGTTCTCAGGGCCCCGCACACTCACCCTTCTAGACATCCACTACCTCTCTAAACGTACTACCTCTCTAAACGTCCACACCCTTTCCACCCCCCTCGTAGCCTCCCTCCCTTTTTCATGATCTATAAACAAGCAGCAAAATACCTCGATGGGGGTGCCGGCACCCTACGAAACAGAGTTTATAAAGAAAACAAAGAGTCCGTAGCCAAGCAGATATACGCACTTGTCTCGCAAACTCTCAAATATAAAGAAGCGATTGCCCATGTGATTAAAGTCTCGAATATCCTCAAGTATGAAAAAAAATTGAGCAGCGAAATTGCGATGCTGATGGTCTATGATTTGCTTCTTTCAAAGTCTCACAAGCTCATGTGTGGCCAGTGTTTTGAAAAGCAGGCAATTTTGCGCCACAAAGTGCGGCTCTCGGCTGAGCTCGTCAAGTACAAGGTCAAAAACGGGCCTCTCAAGGAAGAAACCAACGAAACGCCTGTGCGGTGGGTTCGTTGCAACCCTGCAAAGAGCACTGCGCAGGAGTTGGAGGAATTTTTCCAGGACCGCGGTTTGGTGCAAGTAGAGACCCACCAGTTGCATGAAAAGGCCTACTATGTGGATCCGTATGTGGACGGTCTTTATGGTATCCACCCTAGCTTTCCCGTGGTGAAAAGCGAGCTATACAAGAATGGTTCGCTGATTATCCAGGACCGTGCTTCTTGTTTCCCCATTGCCATCATCGATCCGTCAAGCGAGGGTACATATATCGATGCGTGCTCTGCGCCCGGCAATAAAACGACGCTGCTGGCAGCACAAGCCAAGCAGGTGACTGCGTTTGAGCGAGACAAGAGGAGAGCCTTGACCCTCAAGAAAATGATTGGAATCGCTGGGCTGGGGTCCAAAGTGGACGTCCAGGTGCAGGACTTTACGCAAACGGACCCGGCTGAGTTTGGTCAACTTACGGGGCTCGTGGTTGATCCTTCATGTAGTGGCTCGGGCATCTTTGGGCGCACCAGTCTCGAGCAGGAGCATCAGGGAGAAAAGCGGCTGGAGAAGCTGGCCGAGTTTCAGTACATCATCATGAAGCACGCGCTGCGGTTTGATGCAGAGGCCGTGGTGTACTCTACCTGCTCGATTCATGCGATTGAGAATGAACAAGTTGTGAGGCAGCTGCTAGAGACGCCAGAGATTGCCAAAAAGTGGAAGCTCAGAGACCGGTCCCGGGTACTTGAAGGATGGCAACGAAGAGGGCACGTGGCTGAGTTTGAAGGTATGGACGATGCGGAAGTACTTGCTGATTCGTGCGTACGAGTAGAGCCGTTGGTTGATGGGGGCATTGGGTTTTTTGCGGCCTGTTTTGAGCGTAGGTGAGCATAGGGCCATCACTTCTGAACCAAGAGATCCGTTTGAGTCACAGATTAATGCATAGCTAATTAGATTAATAGATAACTACAACAACGGGAGAATATATGGATCCAGTCCTGCTTCAGACCAGCTCCAACCTGCTCTTCCCGGTCGACCAGCGCTCCAGCTGCTACTCCCAATAAATATCAAGCAGCCTCCACAGGCCGCTTTCTCATTTGAAGATACATCACCTTATCATAACTTACTTTGCGGCGGCAAATACTGCACTCGCCGGCCGTCCGGGTGGCCCTTTGAGTGGAGCAAAGCGCGGCAAAAACGCAATCGTAGCAGTAAAGATGCCCGCACTCTGTGGAAACAAGAACATCCGGGATCTCGAGGCACACCGGGCACTGGGTTTTGCGGAAATTCGACGGCTGCGCCTGCTGCTGGACGGAAATAATTTCCACACCGTTATCGTCGTCGCTGGAGCTCAGATCTTGCACTTCTGCGCTCAATGATTCCGGCTCAGGGTCCACTGCGCGGGTTTTTTTCGGCTGTTGTCCATCTTCATCAGACCTTTTCCTTTTGGCTTTTGTGATTGTGATTTTGACCATCTGATGATGTCAGGGTAGTCGAGTAGAAGAGGATGGATACTTGTGGGGTGGGCTAATTACAAGTTTGTAATCGTGGGATTTCTAGAAAAGGGTTTTTTTAAAGAGTTTTTCGAGTGGAGGTTCTAGAATGGCCGGATTGAGCGGTTGATCGGGGACCCAAAGCGCCCATAAGTAATACCATGGATCATAAATCATAACTATCTAATTCAATCTTTTAATAACATCGTCAGTAACATCAGTGGTGCTAAAGCTACCGCCCAAGTCGGGAGTGGTAATACCAGCCAACATACCGTCATTGACAGCCTTGTAGATGCGAGCAGCAGGACCTGGGTGGCCCAAGAACTCAAGCATCAAGGCAGCAGAGCGGATAGTAGCAACAGGGTTACTGATGTTCTGGCCCTCAATGTCGGGGGCGCTGCCATGGCAGGGCTCACCAATCACAAAAGTGTCGCCAACGTTGGCACTGGGAACAACGCCAAGAGATCCGACAAGAGCAGCAGCACCGTCACTGAGGATATCACCGTACAAATTGGGGGCAACAACAACATCAAACTCCGAGGGGTCGCGGAACAGCTTGTACACCATCGAGTCGACAATCTGCTCGTTCAAGCTAACGCTGTGGTACTCGGGCAGCTCCTTGTACATTTGCTCATAAAGCTGGCGGATAGTCTCGCGGAAAAGGCCGTCGCTCTGGCTCAAGACGTTACTCTTGTGGGTAACAGTGACCACCGAGTTCTTGGTGCTGTCGTGGTGACTGCTGGCGGGGTCGAGCAACCGCAGGGCGTGACGCTGGAGCGCAATACGCAGGGCCATGGTGCCGATCTTCTTGCTGGCGTTCTCGCTAATGCGCTTAATGGCCTCGGAGATCTTCTGGCCGCTGGCATCGGTGTAGGTGCGCTCTTCCTTGACGTACAAATCCTCGGTGTTTTCGCGAACAATCACCAAATCAGTGAGACGGTCGGTATCCAGAACGCTCTTGACGGGGCGCACATTGGCATAGAGCCCAAGCTTCTTACGGAGGGCCACAATGGGGGACGAGTACCCCTCGACCTTGGTAGTGGGGCTCGAGACAGCGCCAAACAGCGCACCATCGCATTCACGGCGCAAGAGCTCGACAGTCTCCTCGGGCAAAGCAGTTCCAGTGGCCTTAAAGTGCTCGAATCCAGCAGGGGCCTCGACAAACTCAAACGCAAGGCCATCGGAGGCAGGAAGAGACTCGAGGACTCTGCGACCGGCAGGAATCACCTCTCGGCCGATACCATCGCCAGGAATCAAACCAATGCGGAGGGTCTTGGAGCTATAGTTGCGAATAGAGCGAAGCATGAGTCATTGGCGAGCGAGGGCAAGCACTTATATAGGTGGTGGGGTGAGGTGTTATGGTGGTAATTTTATTGGAATGGGATGTTGGTTTAAGCTTCTTGAGTTGGGGTCGTTCAGTGGATGGCTGAGTTGGGTCCTGTAACTTGAGCAGAGGTGATCAAGCTGGTCTCTCATGCATGCACATGCATATAATATGCAGACTACGAGAGCGAGGTATAGAGTTTAGTAGGGAGTTTAGTAGAGACTTTAGCAGAGCAGGTTGAGTAGATTAACTCTGATAGAGCCATTGTGATAGGGTAAGCAATAGTATGGCACAACTTGAGCACTATATAACTAACCCTCTACTCTAACTACCCTACAACTCACCGCTCAAAAACTTGAACACATACTTCCAGTACTCGCTACCCGAATTGGGTGAAGATGCGCGGGTCAATGCATCGTCCAACTGTTGACCCGTGAACCGGGCGTTACAGATAAAACTGACAATCTCCTTGTCAAATTCGGGGTGGAATTGGACAGAAAGAATCCAATTTTTCCTGTAGAATCCCTGGATTGGAGTGATATCGGTGCTAAACAGCAGCTCGGTCGCTTCAGGCAGCTCAAACACCTGGTCCTTGTGCATGTGCATAAACACCGGGCTCTGGCCAAGCGTGGGCAGCAGCTTTGAAGCCAATTCCGAGGGCTGGACGGGAAGGCCCGAAACCTCCCATCCCTTATCAGAGGGACCCATTTTAGCGCCCAAAGCCCGAGCAATGATCTGGTGGCCAAAACAGACTCCCACAACGGGCACTTTGCCGATATAATTGGCAACGTAGTCAACCAGCGCCTGGATCCAGGGGATTTCCTGGTCCCATGCGTTTTTCTTGGATCCAGAGATGAGAATTGCGTCGCTCGAGGTTAGCTCTCCAGTGGGATACTCGCCATTCTCCACATCCAGCACTTTGGTTGAGCCATTGTAGCCAGCAGCCTTGAGGCATGCGGCGTAAATCTCACCATAGTCACCTCTCAACTCTCTAATTTGGGGCAACAAAGTATCTGCCTTGAGGATATACAACACCATTGATTACAGGGGACTCTACAGGGGACTATATAGGGGGGGACTTATCTACAGGGGACTACAGATAAGTGTTACAGGGGACTACGGGGGACTTGGAGCGACCGCCCCCAGAAAACCACACGGTAAATAAATAACTAGCTACTGCTGTAAATAAAGAACTTTAATGACGTTTCCAAATGGAACGCACACACTTTTAGGGCCCAGAGGCACCGCCTGACCGGGAAGACTCGTCATCAGCTGGGTATCGAGGGCCGATTCATTCAGCTCAAAGCTCGAGGTAACCCCCGTGGCAGCTGAAATCGCAAATGCCTCCCAGTCGGGACTATTAATAGCGGCGGCGCCATTCTTGAGGGTCTTTTTGTTGGCCGTGCACTCACGTATACCCATAACCATGTTGATTTTCGTGGGTGCCCATGTTTTAACCCGGTCTATGCTAACCGTTGTGGCTTCAGTAGCCATAAAACCACGACAACGAGTCTCGTGAGGATCACGCTCGATACGTAAACAAATCGAGTTACGACTCTTATTGGGGATCTGCCAGGTCTCGCACACCAGTTTCTCGGGGCTATTAAGAGCCTCATACGCAATGGTAAACGAAGAAATGGCAATACATCCACAAAATGCGCAGTGGGTAGGCTGAGAATGGAAAGTTTTGGCCGAGCCGGGCTTGCAGTTATCAAATGGTACAATTTTCAGAATAACACCCGATTGCAGGTCAATAAACATCGCTTTTGTTGCTGTAAAAGCAATCCACAGCTGTAGGTCCGGCACACTGATTGCGTCGATGATATCATCACTGCACTCATATTTTTCGGTCCAAGGTACTGGTAATGGCAGCATCCCCTGGAAAGAAGGAACTGTACTGCTGGGCTCGATGCTCATACTCCCGTGATCGACTAAAAATGCCTTGGAGAGCTGCAACGGTCGCGACTGCCAGGTGACCTGGACCCCCGAAACCAGCCGCTTGCAGAGATAAAGCTGATTATCCACATCACATAGCACTGCTTTTTGGAGGTTGTTTGCTCCTAAATGTACAATTGCCCATCTTAAAGATTTGCGAGAGAGAGAGTACACCTGGGGCGGTTTGTTGGTGTGCACCTCAATTAAGCGTCCAGCGGTGGCGATTACTAGTAGCGTAGAGTTTATAAACGCCGACACCAAGTGTGGGGCATCCACTACCTGAGAGTAGTTAACCTCATAGTACTTTTGCCCGGTAACAATGTTCCACAGGTCCACGTGAGTGCGATAGATTGCCCCCACAAGTGACTCCCGTGAGTTGAGAAGTAAAGTCTGTACCGACCATGAATTTTGCGTGGTGGGGATCACAAAGAGTTTGTGCGATTCGTTTGACAATGTGCTCACGTCCACAACTGAGATCTGACCATCCAATGACAACACGCACACGCACTGCTCGTCGGTGGTTGCTTTGACCACATCGATCTTGCTATTAACGTCGATGGTCACCTCTGCAAATAGCTCGCTGTCTGGTTTCGAGATGATACCCTTCATCACCAACGACATCTTTTGCTGGTCAGTGAGCAGAATGAGCGCAATCATACACACTGAGGAGAAGAAAATCAAGAGGCAAAACATTTCCAGCATCATTGAGACGACATTTCCGTAGCGAAGGGTGCTCACAGTGAAATCGATTTTGGTGCTGGGCGTGCCGAAATGGCCTCCAATGCTAAACACCACCGGCCGGTAGATTTTGAGGTATGCGTAGCTACTCAGGCCTTTATCGAGCGGGTTCATGAAGCTATCAATATATTGAGGGTGACTGAGCGCATGCTTGATGTGGGGATGAATTTTATTGAGGAAATAGCCACCGTTGCAGTGAAACACCAAGTAGGTGATGATGGGCAAGTAGACCACCAAATCAAAGTTGTAAGCGATAGCCTGGATCAAGCAACTGAGATTTGAGTCGCAAAGTTTCCTCATAAAGTTCTTGCGGCGACTAAACGGCCGTTCCACGCAAGCGAAATCGTATAGTTCGAGGCCCACCAAGTCGATATAGAGGATAGCAGCAAAGAACGTGTAATGCAATGCAGTATCGATGGTCAGGAACGTGATCATAAACGCAGTGAGCGGTAGTAGAGTGGGCTGCTTTGTGATGTACATGCCCACCACGGACAGTACTGCGAGCGAGAGCTGGACGCTCATGACTTCAAAGACCGACTTATCCGACTGCTTGAAAGCACGGACGAGTTTGTGGAGCGCAGTTTGAGAGGTGGAGAGCTGTTGCTGCTGTTCTGCGGACTCGAGTACCTGCGTGGAATTGCTAAGGCCGACATATGTGGCCATGATGATGATCCACAAGAACCTTGAGAGCACCAGAGTGTTGAATGTGGGGTACAAGAAGCTGACGACGCTTAGAGCGCTGCAAACACCTACGGCCACGCGACAACAAATGGTGAGAATCATAAGCCAGGGGCGGTAGATAGAGGTCGAGAGGATCCAGAGGACTGTGTACCACAAAAAGAACGCGGCAAATACGCCGATGATCAGCTGGGACAAACCGCTGGCGCCTGGCCACAGCGAGTAGTGGGCGCTGCTGGCGGTGGAGATTTCTGCCTCCTCGAGTTCCTGGCGGTCGACGACATTTGCCGGCGGCACCTCGACGGTTTTATTTGCGATAAGGGCGAGCGCTTTATCCCAAATAGCGCCCTCCTCGTCTTTTTCATAGACATACGTAAACAAGAGGCCCTGGACATTAGAGGAAGTGGGCGCGACAAACTGGGAGATGGGCGGCGTGTTTTGGTCATCAAACATCGAAAACAGGCGCGCCGAGGAGTTTGCACCGCGGGTTGCAATATCATCGTGAAGCTGCTTGAGCGGCTCTATAATCTGGGTGATTTTGGGGTCCAATGCGTTCACAAATACCGGGGGCACGATGATTGCTTGGCGCATGTTGGCCAGCGTCGCGCCCGGTCGTGGATACGCCTGGTGGAGCAAGATACAGGGCCGCGGGTCTTCACGGAGGGAGAGGAAGAATGGATAGCAGATGATGATCGCTAACGCTAGCGGGAAGATCGTTGCGAATTGCAGATGGGTTACTAGTTGTCGCAACCATTTTATTAAAAAGGACCTGGATCCTGGGCGTTGCCAAAGGACACGCATGTCCGGATGCCAGTTTTTACAGGGGGGTGTTTTCTGCTTATTCGCACCTGCGGAAAGGGGGGGTTAGCGCGCTTGTTCTGACGGGTGTGGCGGTGGCTGAAGCTTAATTCTGGGGTTCCTGTGTGATCCCTCTTAGTTTTCGCACTCCTACCAAGTGTATACACTATCACTATCTATTCTGATCTGTGGATCTGCGGGCCCATATATCCCTCAAGCCCGGCCCCTCTGAGTACGTCTCGCTTACCCCTTGAGCAAGATCTGACCAATAATGTTTGAGATGTTAAAATCAAGTGGGGGCGGGGTGGGAGGCCAAGGCCATGTGGGGATGTGGGACCGACCGACCTTGACAGATCCGAGAGTGTTTGGCAATTTAAGCTCATGAATTGAAAGCTATTGGACTTGACTTATTAGAACTGCGCCTTACCTGACGTGGATCCCCAACATGGATCTCATTATCCTCACAAGTGTATACTCTTAGCCGCGGCCGCCACATGTTTTGCCACGCTCGCCGAATCCCATGCTAGAGTTAGGTAATCGGGTTTCCCAAGCCCCCTATCCACCCCCCAACCCTCAAATGTGGCAAATTTTTTCCAGTATCGCCAACTTGTGGCGGATTTTTCATTTCCTTGAAAAAAACTAATCTACACCATTAAACAAACATGTGCGGAGTAATTGGTGTTCTACTTTCCGATTTCTCGCAACCAGCCGTCGGTGAATTGCTCGAAGGGTGCCATTACCTCCAACATCGTGGCCAGGATGCTGCCGGTATCTCCACCTGTGGCCCTCAGGGAAGAGTTTTCCAATGCAAAGGAAACGGACTCGCCCGCGACGTCTTCCTGCCCAATCGCGTCAGCAATCTCGTAGGTGCGATGGGAATTGCTCATTTGCGCTACCCCACCGCCGGATCATCCAGTAACTCCGAGGCCCAGCCCTTTTATGTCAATAGCCCATACGGACTGGTAATGTCCCACAATGGCAACTTGATCAATTCTCCCGAGCTCAAACGACTCATGGATGAAGTCTATCACCGTCATATCAATACCGATAGCGATTCTGAGCTCCTTCTCAACTTGTTTGCCGCAAAGTTAGGCGAAACCAACAAGGTCCGTATCTTTGATGAGGATATCGCACAGGCCCTTAGAGGCGTTGCAGAGAGTGCTCAGGGTGCTTATGCCGTCACCGGTATGGTCGCGGGGTCCTCGATTTTCGGGTTCAGAGACCCTTATGGTATCCGTCCTCTTGTGTACGGTACCCGCAAGTCTCGCACCGGTGGAGTCGACCACATGTTTGCCAGCGAAAACATTGTGTTGGAGGCTCTGGGATACACCGAATACCGTGACGTGCTGCCTGGCGAGTGTATTGTCATCCGCAAGGGAGAGCAAAAGGCTTTCACCGCCCAGATCCTCCCTCCCAAGGCTTATGCGCCTTGTATTTTTGAATACGTTTACTTTGCCCGCCCCGATTCGGTCATTGATGGAATCTCTGTCTACCGCTCTCGCTTGGCGATGGGCGTCACTCTTGCCAAGCAAATCCAAGCAAGACTGGGCGGTAAAGAAAAGGAGCTTATCGATGTGGTGATTCCCGTGCCCGACACTGCCAACCCTAGTGCCCTCGCTTTGGCTACTGAACTGGGTATCCCTTACCGTGAAGGATTTGTGAAAAACCGATACGTTGGCCGCACATTTATCATGCCCGACCAATCACAGCGTCGGTCCTCGGTTAGACGTAAACTTAATGCCAATCCTCACGAGTTTGAGGGTCAAAATGTTTTGCTCGTCGATGACAGCATTGTAAGAGGTACCACTTCACTCGAGATTGTCCAAATGGCCCGCGACGCAGGCGCGAAATCAGTCTCTTTTGCCTCCTGTGCCCCTCCTATCCGCAACAATCACATTTATGGCGTTGACTTGGCAGACTCAAAGGCCCTTGTTGCCTATAATCGTACCGAGGACCAAATCAAGGACGAAATTAATTGCGATCACCTCTATTATCAGACAATTGAAGATCTCACTAGAGCGATTAAATCTGCCGGCACTAATGATAAGCTCACTGGGTTCGAGGTCGGCGTCTTTACTGGCGAGTATGTCACTGGCGTTGATCCCGAGTATTTTGTCCATTTGGAGACCCTTAGAGCCAATAATCAGAGCAAGAGTAACGTCAAGTCAAACTCTGATATTGGAATTTTCAATATGGGCGACAACTAATTGTGGCGATAAAAATTTAGATAAACGTTTTGTTTAAATATATATATTATGCATGGCTGTGAAGCTGCGAAGCTGCGAAGCTGAGCTGACGCTGCAGTTACCTCAAAAGAGGGTCCTGGTCCTCTGAGGAATAGTTATCGAGCACCAAGCGGTAGACAAAATTCGTGCTGTAGGTACCATCAGTGGTGATGATAATATTAATCATTTCCGGCAGCACATAGTCGAAAATGGGATTAACCACCTCCAGTTTGCTCATGCACGGGTCGGCAAAGTCAATGACCTTGGACGCGTTTCCAATCTCAATTAGCTGATCAATGTCATACGGGTAAAGCTGTGAGAGCTTGTATGAGCCGGCCATTGCCAATACAGGTTTGCGGTACTCTTGGGCGGCTTGGCAAGCCAGGTTAATGCCTGTAGAGGTGATGCATCCACCGTTGGCCAGCACTGCCCTACAGCTGATGATAACCTTGGATACCTTGGCCATGATTGCGTAAACGGTTGTATCGGGGATAATAGTGATTTGGACCCCTGCTTTCTCGAGCTTGGCAGCTGTCTGGGCCGCTTGTTGGCTAAAGTTGGGGTAGCTCTCGGTCAAAAAGACCTCAAATTTACACTTTTGAGCGGCCTTGGTAAGAAAAGAAACCACTGTCTCGCTGCCAGGGCACGGGATCAGCAACACATCGCCATCGTTGATCATGTCGAACCCGGACTTGAACAGTGGGTCGTCATTCTGGACCTCGTCGAGAATCTCCTGGATCTCGTTCATGATGTGGGATTTCTCCTCTTTGCCGTTGGTCTGCTGCTCCTGATGGTTTGTGGGGGTCGTCAAGAGGCCAAACATGGCTGAGGAAGGGTCCTCCTGCTCTGCTCGTGCCAGGTCCATGGCCTCATCAACGGTACGGATGGACTTGAGGACTCTGCGCACAACGTTTCCAGCAGTAAACTCGTGGGGCTGGGCCTCGACGATCCTACGTCCGAGGTTTTTGACCTGTTTTGCCAAATCTTCGCTGGATTGGTATCTGCGACTCGAGACAAACCGCATCAGGATGTTTGCTGTAGCGACCGCGACGGTCCGGGGGCCCGCAATTTCCCTATTTTTCAGGGCCTCGAGGAAGATTGAGATTTGACTGTCGATGGCACCTGTTTTTGACGACATGAAGAGGTGAGGGTGTAGGGGGGTGGAAGATGGGTGGGACTGTAGCCCAGAGAAGTGCGAGTAGAGAATGGGAAGCTGGGAATGGGAGGCTGGGAACTGGCATACTGGGGACTGCCGTACTGGGGACTGCCCTGCTGAGAGCCTCAATTAGGGAGCCTGGGAGTCGCCAGTACACAAGCCAACATACTCGGCAAATTCCTTTCGAGTGATGCACAATTGAGTCATGGATCAGATAACCGTCTCTGCTACTCTCTTTGTCACTCCCTTTACTCTTCCTCTCTCTCCCTCTCTCCCTCTCTCCCTCTCTCTTCCTCTCTCCCTTTACTCTCCCTCCCTCCTCGTCTTTGCACCCCCTCCCCTCCCCCTTACTCATGCTCAGAACACTGCAAAGACCATTTGGTTCGCCAGTGGGGTCACTTCAGGCGCTCTGTCGCACATTTATTATTCCCACTCGCCAACAAAATGTCGTCAAAGTCTACAAACAAATCCCAAGATTGATTCCCGCCGGCACGAGTCCCCTTAAAATCCAGACCGAGCGGTTACTTGAAAAATACGACGCAGACGGAAGCAAGCGCGCCCTCTTTAATAAAAAGAACCCTGCGTGCCCCCGCGCCGGCGACGTGCTCCGTGTCACAAAAAAAGACGGCACCACCACCGTCGGGATGCTGCTAGCCCTCAACCGTAACCAGCTGGCCACAACCATTCTTCTCCGCACAAAGATCACGGGTATCGGTGTAGAGACACGGTTCCATGTGTACAACCCCGACATTGCCAAGATCGAGACCCTCAGGGTGCCTACGATGCGCTGGCCCAAGCAAAAGTACTACTTTGTGCGTGGTACCAAAAAGTACGATGCGGGCGATTTGGACAGTTATGTTAGAAGACAGCATGCCCGTGCTGTCAAGAGGTAGGTGAGTGTAGTGTAAATGTAAATAGATGAACCAAAGAGATCTGGCCAACTCTGGCATACTCAAGTGCCTACAACCTTACCACCCCCCCCCCCCCCCCCCCCCCCCCCCCCCCCCCCCCC
>JAKTWN010000033.1:0-113812 GCA_030582035.1 Wickerhamiella occidentalis
CACCACTGTATAAAAAGACTGGGCCGCACAGCCGTGAAGGCATGCAGCCTAGCTAAATTTTCCGTCATGCACTGAAGGTCCCTTTGCAACAATCAAGAGGTTATGGGGCGTAATCGAGAGATGACAGTTAATAAAGCAGCGCAAAAGAGTAGTGCTGGCTCTACTAGTATATCAAATCACGTTTACTCGCTCAGCTACTCTTGGTTTTCCTTATATTTACTTGATATCATATGCACTCCACACTGCAAGCATATGCAGCTCCGAGGTACTTTCCCCGGACCGACAAATGTCATTAGGTTTGAGTCCAGCACTCTGTGACTAAACGATAATGAAACATCAAAAATTAGCCCAGAGCTGGAGTGTTTGCCCTTGCAATTTTGGGCTGTTTTGGAACCAGTCGTTAGTACCAAGGGGCCAATTATAGCGGAGGAAAAGTAAGCGAGACGCGCAAAATGGGCACCGCGGACAAGCACGTGCACCAAAAGATGCGCCTCCGCGGCAAAAAACAAACAGCCATACTCTAGTAATTTATTTAAACTATTCCCGCTGCTAAAATGAGACGAGTAGGGCCGTTTAAAACACCGGTCCGACTCGGTTGAGGGTTAGGGGCAGGCGCGAAGGGTACGTTCTTCACCAATGAGCGGCCTGGGATTTGCAGGTCTGTGCAGATGCATAATGCAGCTTCACTGACATAAATACCGCTGACACTTCTCTTGTGCACTTTCCAAACGCGGATGTTGTCGAGATCGCAGTACGCTCGCGCCAGTGCGCGCTTTTACTCGGCTGTGACCAAGGATTCCAAGGTTCACATGAACGTTTGGGAGGATCACACCTTCGTCAACTACAAGAAAAATCTCGAGAACGTCAATATCGTCCGTGAGCGCCTTGGCCGTCCTCTTACCTATGGTGAGAAGATTCTTTACGGTCACTTGGATAAGCCCCATGAGCAGTCTATTGAGCGTGGTGTCTCTTACCTCAAGCTCCGTCCTGACCGTGTTGCCTGCCAGGATGCCACCGCTCAGATGGCCATTTTGCAGTTTATGAGTGCCGGTATGGACCAGGTTGCCACCCCCTCCACCGTTCACTGTGATCACTTGATCCAGGCCCGTACCGGTGGTGAGGCTGATTTGGAGCGCGCCATTGACATTAACCGTGAGGTTTACAACTTTTTGAGCACTGCCACCGCCAAGTACAACATGGGTTTCTGGGGCCCTGGCTCTGGTATTATCCATCAGATTATTTTGGAGAACTACGCTTTCCCCGGTGCTTTGCTTATTGGTACTGACTCCCACACACCCAACGCTGGCGGTCTTGGTCAGCTCGCCATTGGTGTCGGTGGTGCCGATGCCGTCGATGTCATGGCCGACCTCCCCTGGGAGTTGAAGGCCCCCAAGTACCTTGGTATCAAGCTTACCGGTAAGATGTCCGGCTGGACTTCTGCCAAGGATATTATCCTTAAGGTTGCTGGTATCACTACCGTCAAGGGTGGTACTGGTAAGATTGTCGAGTACTACGGTCCCGGTGTTGATACCCTCTCTTGTACTGGTATGGGTACCATCTGTAACATGGGTGCCGAGATTGGTGCTACTACCTCCACTTTCCCCTTTAACGAGTCTATGGCCAAGTACCTCCAGGCCACTGAGCGTTCTGAGATCGCCGACTTTGCCCGCGTTTACCAGAAGGAGCTTCTTTCTGCTGATGAGGGTTGTGAGTACGATGAGCACATTGAGATTAACCTCGACGAGTTGGAGCCCTACATCAACGGTCCTTTCACTCCTGATCTCGCTACCCCCGTTTCCAAGATTGGCGAGGTTGCTCAGGCTAACGGCTGGCCTCTTGAGGTTAAGGTTGGTTTGATTGGTTCCTGCACCAACTCCTCTTATGAGGATATGACCCGCTCTGCCAACATCATCAAGGACGCCATGTCCCACGGTCTCAAGTCCAAGGCTATTTACACTGTTACCCCCGGTTCCGAGCAGGTCCGTGCCACCATTGAGCGTGATGGCCAGCTCCAGACCTTCCTTGACTTTGGCGGTATGGTTCTCGCCAACGCCTGCGGTCCTTGCATTGGTCAGTGGGATCGTCGCGATATCAAGAAGGGCGACAAGAACACCATTGTCTCTTCTTACAACCGTAACTTCACTGGTCGTAACGACTCTAACCCCGCTACTCACGCCTTTGTTGCTTCTCCTGAGATGACCACTGTTTACGCCATCTCTGGTGACTTGCGCTTCAACCCCATGACCGACTCCCTCAAGGGTGCCGACGGTAAGGAGTTCAAGCTCCAGGAGCCCCATGGTGAGGGTCTCCCCTTCAAGGGCTACGACCGTGGTCAGGATACCTACAAGGCTCCTCCCAAGGACCGTTCCGCTGTTGTTGTCGAGATCTCTCCCGAGTCTGACCGTCTTCAGAAGCTTACTCCCTTCAAGAAGTGGGATGGCCAGGATGGCAAGGATATGCCCATTCTTATCAAGTCTCTTGGTAAGACAACCACTGATCACATCTCTCAGGCTGGTCCTTGGCTCAAGTACCGTGGTCACTTGCAGAACATCTCCAACAACTACATGATTGGCGCTATCAACGCTGAGAATGAGGAGGCCAACAACATTCGCAACCAGATCACTAACGAGTTTGGCGGTGTCCCTGAGGTTGCCTCTTACTACCGCGACCACGGCATCCGTTGGGTTGTCATTGGTGGTGATAACTTTGGTGAGGGTTCTTCTCGTGAGCACGCCGCTCTTGAGCCCCGTTTCCTCGGTGGTTTCGCCATCATCACCAAGTCCTTTGCCCGTATCCACGAGACTAACTTGAAGAAGCAGGGTCTTTTGCCCCTCAACTTCGCCAACCCTGAGGACTATGAGAAGATCAACCCCTCCGACCGCATTGACCTCGTTGGCCTTAAGGACATCGCTCCCGGCAAGCCTGTTACCATGGTCGTCCACCCCAAGGACGGTGAGTCTTATGAGGTTACTCTTACCCACACTTACAACGACGAGCAGATTGGCTGGTTCAAGGCTGGTTCCGCTCTTAACCGTATGGCTGAGCTCCACGCTGAGGCTTCTGCTTCCGCTTAAACTAGTATAGGTATCTATGCATAATATTGGTTTTAGAAAATACCGCGATCATTCGCTTTTGATTAATCTTTGAGAGTATGTAGTAGTTTGGCTTGATTTTCACACTTGGTTTTGAGCAAACAATGACAGTCTCTGACCGAGCTATTCCACGCTATTCAATCAACGTTCATTAGATATTTTATACAGCTACGCAAAACTTGTCCGTGACTGCGCACTATTTTTCTTGTGCGTCGGGGTGGCCACGCTCAAACTTGGCACTGCCACTTACCAGCACCGTACTAGGGCCATGTACACGCACGAATTGGCTGTTTCCCCGTCTTGAGATCTCATTAATGTCTGCAGCTATCTTGCAGATACCGTGGTAAAGACTGACACTGAATCCACGTACAGCGGTCCATACGCGACGCCAGGATGTATTGCCAACGATATCGGTTGTCACTGGTGCCGGTTTGGGCAATGGAGGTAAATTATTAAACTTGTAGCCAATATCAATAGCGGTTGCTCTTGCTTGATGGTTAGGGTCCACCGAGTACCCGGCCAAAAACTGCTTTTGAACAAGCATTGACTCACCAGCCTCTAGGTCAAAGACGGTTACTGGTGAAGGAGATGCAACAATAGCTTGGCCCCTGCCTCTCAGCATGACATGTGCAAAGGGGGCGAGACTACCAATGGCCCATGATGTGTGTGCTCTAACACTAAGAGCGGGGCCAGCGTATGCGTCCACAGAGGAATTAGGGGCGATGACCCAATCGTGAGTGCCATCCAAAACCAGTGGAGTGAGCACGGCCGGTCTTTTCGAACCAATGAGCAGTGTTGAGGGTTCAGTGCTCAGGATTCTCTGGGCCAAAAGTGGTTGTTTGGCAAGTAACCTGGCAAACGGTCTACTAAGGACATGACTACGAGCGATAACGCTCGAGTACTGGGCCCCCAAAACGCCCGAAAGTGAGTTTCTACGAGCATACACCGGGGTGCTTGCGGGTACCTGGATTTGTACGAGAGCCCCTGGCCCAGAGCCAACCGACTGCATCTCAAGCTGAACTGGACGTGTGGGGTTGCGAATAGACTGGACTACTCTACGGGCGGTCAAAGCACCGTCACTTGTCTGCGTGGAGATCCGTCTCACTGCGTTCATAGCTCCAGAGTTGTGTGGGTGTGGCGAACGAGACCAGCTGGTGGCGTGAATTTTGACTGGACATGGTCAACATAACCGGTGGGAGCCGTAAGTTGGTCAGCATTGGTTGGAAACGACGCGAGAACAGAGGGGTGGTGCAGATGTTTTTGCTCGAAATTTGCTCAGCATCTAGCATTAGCTCATTTCAAGATATCATACTATCACCACTGCTCAATTGGTGCTCATCATTAATGTTTGATATTTTATCACGTCATCAATCAAACTTTAGGCACTATCGAGCCGGTTGATTGTAATGCATGTGTATAAGTTGAGCTATGGTCGTGTAGGAAACCATTTTTGTGTAAACAAGTACTCTTAATTACCCACTACCAATACTAGGGTCTATATTCGGTCAGTCGCATACCGGGAGCGTCAATAAACAATACGTTATCCCATAGTGAATTTCATGTGACTGATTGAATTTCAAAGCACGCGTGGGGTGGATGTAAAAAGGGTACGGAGAGAAAAAAAAACTATGCAAATTTTGATGGTACCCAAGAATAATACTAATTGGCCAAAGCGTTAGCACATTCGCGTCGTCTGGACATCACTTTAACCAAAATATAGACCGCAAACCTGCAGGATTTCAAAGCGTTATGAAGGCTTATGTGGCGAATATGCGGCGTAGCGGCTCGCTTAGGCAGGTGAATTTATTTGTATTAATAAATCCCGCAGCCCTGCGCGAGTATATAGGTAAAGGATCCCGATCAGTGACCGATACTATACACATGCCACTATCTACACAACATCCTGAACCCACCAATACAATCGATGGAAAGAGACAACAAAGAATACAAAGGCCACGCTATAACTACAGACGAAGTTTCACTGAGATCCGAGAAGATGATGAGGATCCATATTGCAACGTCCCGCTAAATTCTTTAAACAAAGAGCTCGCATTCCTGGTATAGAGATTCCCCACAAAACCAGATTAATTTATACATCTTGATAGAATAGAATACTAAAGCAAATAACCCCAGAGCTCGGTACCGTCTGCGGTCGAGGCCTCCGTCGTGAAACCAAGTCCGCGTCAGGGGCCGACATGCAGTGATCGTCGGGCCTTTAATTCAGTCATAGTTGCGGGCCATTCTAGGGCTTTATGAAAAAAATATTGATGCATTGCAGTAGCAAACTATGTAACTAAGAACAAACAAGCAAATAGAAAATAAATAGAGCCTCATGTGAGCGAATAGTCAAAACATGATAGCAGTGTAAAGGAGTTGGAATAGCCAGTCATGAATTGAGCAAGCCAGCGGGATTAGCTTAATGAGCCTTCTCGAGTTCTGGGGTTGCAGGCCTATTCTCGTTTACGGGTTCTTGCTCTTGATGGGGATCAGTAGTAGGGACAGATGGCATGTTGGGGACCTTCTTTGCAACTTCCTGTCTCTCCAAAGCATCCAGCTCCTCCTCAATTGCTTCATTATCACCTTCAATAGACAGCTTGGCCAGCTCATTAGACACTTCCTCTGTATCTGCGACACCCTCGGCAATCTCGTCAATCAGCTGCTCGACACGATCAGCGCCGCCGACCGCAGAATTGACAGATTTGAGCAGACGACTGGACTTGCCCAACACATCAATGGCACTCGATTGATCGCTGGCGATATCGACATTGTTGAGAACTATTTCCAGCTGAGCATGGAGGTCCAGAGTCTTTGACAAGGTCTTTTCAGCTTGGTTTTTGGATCGAAGCCTCTGTTTGGCAAGGGGAGTTTGCTTGGCTTTGACTGCAGCTTTTGCCTGTTCCGTCAGCTCTTGGATCTTGGCCTGGAGGCTATCGGAGCGGGACGCAAGAATTGTCATTTGACGGTGAATAGCGGCAACTGTCTGGTATTCTTCAGAGGATTCGGACGCCAAAACAATAATATCGTTTGTAGAATCATAGCAAATACTCTTTTGGAGCTCACGATTCAAGTATGCAACACATACCTCAATATCCTCGCTAGAAAGATCAAGCTCTTGAGCATTAAACACTTTGGAGGTGATGGTACCACCATTAAGCTTTGATTTCTGCGTGAGGGTTTGGTACAACTTATTGGCTACCGGCTTGACTGCCTCAACACACACAAATTGCTGTGGCTTGAGCTTGCCAGGAGACCCCGAGTTGTACGCAGTAGAAAAAATTTGTGACCAGGCCCAATTGCCCACACCGCTTATAGCGGCACCGACGCTCCACTGCGATCTGAGGAGGGGCCGTTGGGAGGTGAGCCAGGTGCCCAGCGGGACCAGCTCTTTTTTGTCGACCATGTCGTTAACCACGACGTTCAGGGCCAATGGAGCGCCATTTTTAGAGTCAGTTAGCGACGAAATCAGCCCCGCGGTATCCAAAATTGTTTTGTTTGCAAAGCAGTGGCTCTGGACACACTGGACAAGAACGCCCTTCCATGCCAAGACATTGGCAGCGTAGCCGTATTCGTTTGTTTCCCTGAGACGCTGAAAGTTGGAGTACAAACTTACCTTGCGACTTTCTGTAAACTTGGGGTCTGCAGCAACAATTGCTAGTGGGGTGGTCATTGAAGAAGGCTGCGAACTAAGCTCGTGGGAGTCTTTTACTTAGGACCCTGGAAGGGAGGAGCCTTTAGTCAACACCAACCCGTGCCAGAATGGATAGACTTCCACCCGAGCTGTTGACGTTAATTTTCGCGGAGCTTGATCCCAAGGATATCCGCAATGTTGGCAGGGTATCCCGTCGATGGAGCAGGTGCTGTACTGAGGGTACATGGAAAGCACATTTTAGGAACCGGTGGGGAGCGACCGAGTTTACCCAGCTAAAACAGCCATTCTCCTGGCAAAGCGAGGTAATAGCACGCCATCGTGCTCTTGAAGGCTGGAAGAGGGCCAGGATGCCCGCAGTGAGCTATCGCTTGGGATGCGGGCTGATTGACGATTCAGCGGTGAATTGGCACCAAAATCTCGTTCTTGCCGTCTCTCATAAACCAGGAAACAGTAATTGCATATCCAATCTTGATACTGGGTCCTGGCATCGAGCCTCGAGGCGTGCTCTGGCCGATCCCCGGCACCAGCTCGAGCCCTGCTGCACATATACCACCAGATTTGGTATCCTTTCCGCATACTTTGATGGTTCTTTGGTATTTACGCCAGTGGGTGAGATGCCAGTGCTGGTACATCAGCTTCCTATGAACCGCACTTATGATTTTGTATGGTTGAGCAGCACAGCGACGGTTAGATCAGGGTCAACGGTAACAATTGTCGCTGCATCGAATAATCAGGTTGGGTTTTTCCGTAACCTCAAGCTTGTGAAAGAAATATGCATCGAGAGTGACCAAGGATTCACCACAAAGGGTCTCTACCCCTTCAACAGAGATGAGTTTATGCTCCTTACCCAACAAGCAATCTATCGAATTGGGGGCAACTTTGAGTACGAGCGTATTTTAGATACCAAAACTGCCCAGGAACTTCATATCGTGTATCCCAATGTGATGATTGTTGGGCCTCACGGGATCAAGCGGCTCAATCTCGAGACCAACCAAGAGACAGCCTTCACCGAGAGCCCTACAGTTAGGGTTGCATATGATGAGAGCATAATTGTTGCATACACAAGAAACGACCAGATGCTCACTGCTTGGAACATCAAGGGGTCTAGCGATCCCATTTGGTCAATACCGTGCCCGCTCCCTCAAGAGACTCCGCACTCGGATGAGCGAATCACAGCAATGGCACTTAATGCGATAGTGGTGGTATGTGGTGGATTCAAGGGTGATTTGTGTGTACTGAATGTTTTGAATGGAGAAAAGCTGCCTCCCAAGAAAATGAAAAAGATCGCGGCTGATTTTGATCCCGACTGGGTGGTGCCCGAGGGCCATATCCCAGACGAAAGACAGCGGCGGAACTTGTCGGGCGTATCCAGGATCCATTTGGAGCCCACGTGTGAACCTAGGATGGCACACATTATTCGGAACTCTGTTACTGTCTACGATGCTACTACAGAGAAAAAGGCAGCGCCAGCCAAAAAACATGGCAAGCCTCAGCGCAAGAAAACGGCCGATGTTAGTTACAACCCCGAGGAGGTTGATCTACATGAAGATTATACCATCAGGGGGATCAATCGCATCAACATGACCCCCGATACTCTCTCGACCGAGGGAGAGCAGCTTCAAACTGCAGTGGCCTTGAGCGAATCACACACTCCAGTGCTTTCTGAGCAGGATCAAATGAGATTGGCAATCGCAGAGAGCATGATGCAATCGTCTCAATCAATGAGCGAGGATGAGCAGCTCAGATTGGCTCTGGAGTTGTCCATGAACGAGAGCAGCGGGTCTCCTTTAGCTGGTGCATCTGAATCGATAGAAGATGCCATGGAAATAGATGAAGAGCTTAAAAGGGCTATGGATGCTTCAATGTTAGAGCAGTAGATCCTCTGGGACCCGCTCAGCGACCCACTCAGGGAGTCTTGCTAAAAATAGCGAATCTGTCGAAGGCGCCATGCTTAGCCGAATGTGGCGCTGTGCCTCGATCTCATCTGGTCGGGTGGTGGGGTTCTTATACAGGAGATCGATCAGAAAAAGATCTAATTTATTGCATAATTAACCACTATGTAGTGTATATTAGTAGCTTATACCCTATATGTACTCATCCCATTCACTGCCTCTCGGATCAGGCTCAGCTCAAGGCTCAGCCACAAAAGCTCCATGTCCCAAGGTGACGTCATAATTCAGGGGTACACTAATATAAACCTCCACGCGTTTCCTCCACTAATCTTTTCTAGTACTGGGAATTTTGTCACAAACAAGCATGAGTTATCGACCATATAACCCGTACAATAACTCCCAAAGACGCGATGATGAGGAACAACAAGGACAAGATCCACGGTATCCAGACTTGAGATATGGTGCCACCGTTGATAGTCCCACCGTCCCTTCGCGAGCGACTCCTTACAATGCGTATGAGCACGAGCCAAGTGATCAGGCCCCACCAATCCTTCATAGCACTCATCCCTACGAGTCCACTGGGTACGGATACAACGCCCACTCGCAGGATTATCAGTCTCCTCCACCCCAGAGCGCTGGCCACGGGGGGTACGCCCCACATTCGTACTCTTATGATGGATCGCAGCAGTTTGACGACTCAATGAATACTAGCGGCGCGCATTTGAACCCCAATGTCAACCCCAGCTATCTACACCCTGATACCGGTTATCACGGGGCTCATGGCGAGTACAATCCTTTTATGGCAGGAAGTGGCCATGATTTATCGCATGTACCTAGTGGTGGGCCCAGTGCGTACAATGATACAGTGAATCTGTTGCATGGGAACGGTGGGGCCAGTAACTATCAACGACCTCAACAGCAGCAGCAGCAGCAGCACTATTACGATACAAATGCTGCACCTGGGTTTCAGGGTGGTAGAGTCCAAAGCTTCATCTCTACTGGCCAAAATATGTTGACCAATAACCACGAGTATGCTCAAGACCCGTTTGACTATGTTCAGGTCCCCATCAATGGTGATAGTTATGCACTGAATGCAGTTCAGGAGGAGCCAGATGCCGACAGAGATGCTGAAGATGGACAAGAACCTGCTGCACCCCGCGTGGTGAACCTGTTCCGCGGTAACTTGGTCCTTGATTGTCCCGTTTCACAGCGACTCATGAGCCAGTACCCCGACCATCAGCCGGCGCGTGAGTTCACTCATATGCGATACTCGGCTGCTACTTGTGATCCAGCTGATTTTCTCGCGGACCAATTCACCCTTCGCCAGACGTGTTACAGCAGTCCCCGTAGAACCGAGCTCGTGGTTGCCATTACCATTTACAATGAAGACGATATTCTCTTGGCTCGCACACTTCAGGGCGTTTTCAATAACATTCGTCATCTCTGTTCAAGATCACGGTCGCCTATTTGGGGCGCTGAAGCATGGAAAAGGGTGGTCGTGGTCATTGTGGCTGATGGACGCTCGAAAATCAACCCTAGAGCCCGTGCGCTACTGGCTTCTCTTGGTTGTTACCAGGATGGTCTCGCTAAGAACGTCGTCAATGATAAAGAAGTTGTCGCTCATTTGTATGAGTACACTACCATGATGCGTGTGAAAAAAGTAAGTGATACTGTTACCCTTACCAGTGAGAATGCCACCCCCGTGCAGATGCTGTTTTGCCTCAAGGAAAAAAACCAAAAGAAGATCAACTCTCACCGCTGGCTTTTCCAGGCATTGTGCCCTGTATTGGATCCCAATGTTGTGGTGCTCTTGGACGCCGGTACTCGTCCTGGTAACAAGGCCATTTACCATCTCTGGAAGCGGTTTGATCGTGATCCCAAAGTGGCTGGAGCTTGTGGTGAAATCGCTGCTATGCTGGGTGCTGGTGGTAAAAAGCTCTTCAACCCCATTGTTGCCGCGCAGAACTTTGAGTACAAGATGTCAAACATCCTTGACAAGCCCACAGAAAGTGTTTTCGGGTTTATTACGGTACTCCCCGGTGCGTTTAGTGCGTACCGGTATCAAGCTTTGCAGAACGATGAGTCGGGTCAGGGCCCATTAGAAAAGTATTTCAAGGGAGAGAAACTAGAAGCTACTGGTGGCATTTTTGAGTCCAACATGTACCTCGCAGAAGACCGTATCTTGTGTTGGGCACTAGTCGCTAAACGTAACTGCGACTGGAAGCTTACTTTTGTCAAGAGTGCAGTCGCTCACACAGATGTCCCTGAAACGCTCAGTGAGCTGGTGCTCCAGCGTAGACGTTGGCTCAATGGCTCGTTTTTCGCTTCCATATATGCCCAGGTGCATATGTTCCAGATTTGGCGGACACGCCATTCGTTTTTGCGTAAACTGCTATTCCATCTGGAGTTCCTTTTCCAGACTATCCAGCTGATCTACTCGTGGTTCTCACTGGCCAACTTCTTTTTAGTTTTCAAGATTCTTGCCAATTCTCTTGGTGACAAGTCCCTCGGGTTCGCTCCGGGAAATATTTTGGGAATCGTCTTGACGTACTTGTACGGAGCATGTGTGATCGCCACCTTTGTTTTAAGTTTTGGTAACCGGCCGCAGGGAACAAAAACATTCTACCTTTTATTGGTGATATTCTTTGCAGTGATGATGGCCTATGTGATGTTTGCTGCTATTTTTGTGGCTGTAAAATCTATCGAGTACGAGGTCTGTGTCAACAACGGGTTCCACTTCACCATGTTTTTCACCAACCATACGTTTAGAGATTTGCTGATTTCGCTCTTTGCCACTTATCTCCTCTACATTCTTGGCTCTGCTATGATGCTTGACCCTTGGCACTTGATCACCTCACTTGTTCAGTATATTCTCCTCAGCCCAATGTATGTGAATGTGTTTAATGTTTATGCTTTTTGCAATACCCACGATATCTCTTGGGGTACAAAGGGTGACACTAACGTGAAGCATGATTTGGGTACTGTACAGGCTGATTCTGACGGTAAGGTGGAGGTCGAATTGCCCACCTCAAGCTCTGAAGTCGATGCTGCGTACATTGAGGAAGTCAAGCTAATCGAGGCACCGGAAATCATTGAGAAGAAACCACCCAGTGAAGCGGATATTCGTACAGACTATTATGCAGCCTTTAGATCGTCGGTTGTGCTCGTGTGGGGATTCATGAACATCGCGTTGATTGCTGTTGTGCTCAATATAGGTGTCAAGAAGACTGATGAGACTAGTGGCGTGTCGCTTAAACGTGAAACTTTGGCATTCGTCATGAAGAGAGCGGGTGAGTGCACTGAGGTAATTACCACTGCTTCAAACACTGTTTCCATCTACTTGGCAGTTATCATGTGGAGTGTAGCTGCGATGGCTGCCTTTAAGTTTATTGTCTGCTTTATCTTTATGTGCCAGCGCGTAAGGTTCCACTGTTGCTGTACTGGCAGAAAAAAGAAGTTCCAAGAGAAGGTCTAGGCCTCTATATTTAAAAAAACTCTATTTATTGAACTATTTTATAGCCTATTACGTTGCGATTTTTTACTTTTGAAACTTGCCTCCCGACCAATAAATACTATCTGCGCCTGCTTTTAACCCGTCCAACATTGCCTGACCAAACACCAGCGAGTACTGGAACTGCGCGAGCCTCAGGAAATTGTACACTTGCATATATTGTGCTGTGCTATACTTGTGGTCCGCGTCAGCTTTCACCAAGGCAGTCCTTGCGAGTGTAGGTTTGAGACTATCTGTGATCATGTCGCTCAAGTCTAGATGGGATATGGATTCTTCATTGAGTAGCGAATAATAAACCTCAAAGCAGAGCGAGCGGCGTTCCTCTGGGGACAAGATGGTACAGAGGTACCGTAGCTCGTTTTGGATCAGATCCTCGCGGTCGACCTCTGCTTCTGAGTGGACCTGAAGGTCTGGGTCTTGGATATGGACCTCTTGGAGTTTTGCAATCATCTCGTCCATTTCGGCCTCAGAAGTCACTTGGATATCATCTCCAAGCGTAGAGTACAACCTGATTTCTTCGGGAGAAAGGTGCTTGGACACAGTAGACAGGGTCGACTCGTCCACCGCGGAAGCATAGGACTCTTCTAGCGGGAGATCCAGTAAAAAGTCAACTTCATTCACTTTTGGCACTTTGGCCTTTTTCTTTTTGGCCATTGCGCGGGGCTTTTCTGTTGCTTGAGGGGAAACTCGTCTCAGACCCTTTGGATTACACAGAAACAGGTGGAGTCTGTAAAGTAGAAAAATGGACGGCCTCACCAGCACATTTCCTCCTCCTCCGTTCTATTATCGCAGTTTCACTCAAGAGAATGTCGAGAAAGTCCAACAATTAGAAACCACCGAGGATCTGGAGCCGCCCCTGGCATACCTTGTGCCTCCCTCCCCACCAGATCAGCCAACCTATAGAGGATTTGGCAGCGTTTGGAACACCCAAGAGAAGCTTGTACCGTTGGATGAAGCTGGGGTAGAGCAGCTATACGGCGATATGGGCTCAGACTATCAAGGCCTCGTTTCGGAGCTGAAAAAGCTCTTGCGGTCTGCTCTTGTCAAATTCGTTGCGTTGACAGGCACCATGTCTGTAGACCCAGAAGCATTCCCACAATCCATCGAAGATTTGAGGACAATTTTCATCAATATGCATCATTTATTGAACCTGTACCGGCCACATCAATCTCGAGAGAGTATAATATTTCTGATGCAGGACCAGATTGACGCGATCAAAGCGGGCATAGAAGCCACACGAAGCTCAAATGAGTCCATTGCAGCACGAATCAAGCGCCTAACAGAGCATTCGCCCCAGTTGAACGGGGCTGGCTCAACCACCAAACCATTCCCAGAAGAGTGGAAAGGGCTGGGTTTAAGTATTGACCCTCAAGAAGAGATCAGCGAAGAAGGTGCCAATATGGAGGATATGGTGATTGATTGACGGTGCTATTTGTTGGTGACGAAATCTACTGACCTCCACATTATGGCCATAACCTCACGGGTTTTTGGTCTCAAACTCGTCTATTAATGATCCTTGTCTGTAATTTTATATGAAGTGAGCTTATTTATGGTATTGTTTTACCACTACAGCCTCTATCCTCTCGAGTGCATTCGCCAAGAAATAGCGAAGTGTATATGCATACAATGTGATACGCAAATTGCCTATTTCGATTTTAAACATCTGAAAAGTTGTGCTAACGTCACACCACTCTAGCACATCACTATGGTATGTCGCAAAAGTATATATTCGGGTGTTTTACCTGAAAATTCACTACCTCAATGTTTAGCCCAATCGCCTCTCTTTGCTATTTCCTCTCTATCCTTTCCATCGTTATGGCGCAATCATCTATTATTGACAGCTCTGACGACGAAACCGTAAACTCATACGGTACTTATGATTGGTTCGACTCTGCCGTGAGTCAAGATTGGGCTACTAGCTTTTCATTGCCAGGTGAGATCAATACTGCCACTGAACCTGCTATCCTTACTCCTGCTTTAGAGCCCGAGTCCTCCACACCTACTCCTCAGTCAAGTGCCGACAGTGCTTCCCCTACCAGTAGCGTCAACCCTGCTTCTTTAAAAGCTACTACTGAGCCTACAAGTACCTCTACCGTTTGGATCAACACGGCAGTTACTACCATTACCTCCACTACCACTGAGTTGGAGTATTGTGACGAGCTTAGCAGCTATACCGAATCAGCGGTTACGAAAGTTGGCCCTGCTGTCTTTGTCAATGCCACTAGCTCAACGAGTATCGTTAGTACACCCACTGGATGTGGTCTCACGACTGTTACTATCACTGCGGCTCCTGTTGTATCGACAGCGTACCAGACTGTTTATGCTACTGTCACTAATTTAATCACAACTGAGGTTACTGTTGCTGGGTCTGTGGGTTCAAGCGTGTCACTGGAATATGGCTCCAGCCAGCTTTTGACGGCATCCCAAGCTAGCTGTGCGGAGAGTGGCAGTCACTCTACTCAGAGTAGCACCCACAAGCACAATGGTGCTCTTAACCTGACTCCAGGGCTACACGCATTACAACTTGCTGCATTAATGTTTATCTAGGACATATAAGTTTCTAAAATCTTGCTCACTTTCATCTCAAAAACGTGCAATCACACGTCTTGATTCATAGTCTAGAATGAGATTGCTACAAGCTATAAATAATTAATTCAAGGATGTGTAAGGCCATCATGCGGTTGCAGTGCGCGCGAGACCTCTCTTTCTGTGGCGCAACTCTTTGTAGCGATCGTCAAAGTCTTCCACGTCCTCGTACTGCTCATACCAGCCCTTTTGACCCATTTTAATGCCTTCAGGAACACCCTTAACAGGGGAAATGTAGCAGAAAAGGAGGTAAAGGAGGAAAGCTACCAGGAATCCCACAAAGTAGTTGAGTGTGTAGAGGCGGATGGCACCCTCTGGTACAGCACGGCCAACCTGACCTGCAAAACCTGGCATATTGGGGACGAGGGCCAAAAGGTAGGCAGCATACGCGCGCCAGTTGCAACCGATGCGGTTGTACATATATGTGCTGTTGAGATCACCAGAGTAGAGATCGTCCAAGATAATGTATCCGCGGCGGATAACATAGTAGTCTGCGGCGATGACTCCTGAGATTGAGCTCAAAAACACAGAGTAGGCACTCAAATAAGTGGTAAACTGGTTGGAGCTGGCGAAAAAGTTCCAGGGGCAGATACAAAGAGCGAGAATGCCGCAAACGTAGGATCCGCGTCTAATGTTCATGTAGCGCGGCAAAAGTGCGGTCAAGTCAGTACCACAAGACAAAGAGTTTGCGGCAATATTTGTACCAATCTGGGCCAAGCAGAACCCTAAAGTGATCAAGAATACACCACCACGGTCACCAGCAGTGTAGCTGCCCTCAGTCAGTAGGCCCTTGAGAACATCTATGGGGGACCAGTAAGGAGTGCCCTCTGCCTTGGGGAACATAGCAGGGGATGCAGCAGCAGCAAGAATACCAACAAGAGTGGCCACACTGAAAGAGATAGGGATGGTGAAGAGCTGGGTCATCATGGGAGCCTTCTCATCGTAGGCAAAACGGCTAAAGTCAGGGGCGTTCATGATAAGCGCAGCAAAGTTGGCGATACAGTTCATGGTTGAGGAGACAAAGGCCCAGCCGAGTTCGTCGGAGCTCAACTTGGAGGGAGCATAAAACACGTCACCGAGACCAGATGCGCGCTTCAAGCACCAGATGAGGTAGGCCACACCACAGATGGGGACAACAACACTCTTGACAGTGAAGAGGTGGCGGATAGTTTGAGGCTGGAACCAGAGGAAAGGAAGCTGGAACAGCCAGGCCAAGAAGAATGACACAAACTGAAACACAGTGGTGCCACTCAAGTCTTGGGTGCCCATACGGGTATCGAGGTCAGTACCAAAGATAGACATCAATAGCAGCTGGACACACTGACCAAAGATCCAAGTCTGTACTGCAAACCAAATAATGGCCATGACCACACGGTTAATTACGGGCCAAAGCGATCCGAATGTACCAAAAGAGGCACGAGCAGCAACAGGGAAACACACGTGGTAGTAGGCACCGACTCTGGCGTTCATAATAACAAAACCAGCAGCGATAAAGTATCCGAGCCATACAGAGAGCCATGTCTGCCACCATGTAAGGCCATTAGTTACACCTGTAGAGGCGATCTGGAGAGAGTTGATGTTGAGGGAATCGGCGATCCAAAAGAAAACAAAGTTGAACCACTTCCACTGACGACGGGCAAACTCGACGGGCTTCAAATCATAGTTGTAGAGAAACATTTCCTTGACATTAAGGCCAGGGTCGCTCTCCACCTCGAGCATCTGCCGCCAGCGGCTTGGGTTTTTTATTTGGTATTCCTCATATTCCCCTTCGTTTTTGTCCTCGATAGTGGGAGACCGTTCTTTTTTCATATCCATCGAGGAATTTGTTAACCTACGACCGGTGCCCCACGTGTGCTTAAATACCTGCCCCTAATAATTCATAGCTGCACACGTTGCAGGATGCGTCACTCGGCATCCCTTGGCAAGGTGCGGTATTTGGGCACATTTAAAGGATAGATTCCGAGAACTTATAAAAGATTCCGAGAACTTATAAAAGATCATAGACTAATAGTGAGCTAAAAAGCAATCTATTTGGTTATTTCCTCGATGATCCTTCATCCGCGTCCATCAGAGCTCTTATCACATCACTGCGAGATACTGCACTCTATATGCAGAGTATCGCAGAGTCCATGGAGGACTTGCAACTTGCAGCGGAAAAACGCACGTGTAGAATTAATAAACCGACAGTTATTGTTACGGGGTAAATCAGAGCAGTTTCCGAAAATATTCGGTGGCGAGGCCGCCCGCAAGCTCCACTTTTGCTCCCCTCGCTAATGCCCTCGGTCGGTGGGGTGATACTTGTTTGACGTCTTTGGCAAACAAAAAAAGCCAGAAAATTAGATACTTGTACTAATTGGGTTTCTATATATTTACAAAACGTTATCTTGGCTCGGAGGACACCCCCTCCAGTGCCAAAGTGTAACTCGGCCCTCGCAGATTTGAGGATTCTACCGTGCATGTAGCGGGTCCTCATATAAGCTAAGCAGCCTCATTTCTGTAACGCGAAAATCGAGCCCGCTCGATCGCTCAAACTCTTATCATGGGCCTGCCACTAGAAAAAATTGCTCCAGCATATCTGTATCGAGTAAGCTGTATCGAGTAAGCTGTATCGAGTAAGCGTAGTGCAGGCCTGTATCGAGTAAGCCCAGGACCCGTGATGGTCGTGATACGGTCACGTGCCAGGCAGGAAATCGAGGAGGTGAAAAAAATCCGTTTTAGGTGTCGAGTAGAGCTAATGACATTTTTAAAGAGTACCTAATCTATTTACAATTGTTGGTAGCTAACTTTTCCCGAGAATTTCCCTCCTGAAGCAGCACTAATTATGATCGACCCCCGAACAAGGTTGACTTGCCCTTCATTTCACGATTAAACAGCTCCGAAATACCTGATTTTGGACCAGATATTTTTAACCCAACACAGTTTCAAACTAGATCATCTGTAACCTGAGGTCCATTCAGCCACCCCCCCCCCCCGTCCCCCTAAAAGCTGAGGCCCATTGTGGGATTGTTTACTCAGCATTGATGTCTGTTAAGGAAGAAGACGAGGACACCAGGAAGAATAGCGGCACAAATAGCCAGGAAGAAGAAAATTCCCATGTTTCTGAGGAGGAGCAAGTTGCTGCTAGTGAAGAAGAGGAGGAGGAAGAAAGCGAGGAGGACGAATCGCGCCGCAAGCGTCGCCGCAGGTCTCGGCGCAACCAGTTCATTGATGTAGAGGCCGAAGTAGACGACGAGGACGAGGACGATGAGGACGATGAGCTCGAGAAAGAAGATGGGTTTGTTGCGCAGAGCGATGACGAGGAAATTGCCCAGGTTGACGACAGTTCGCACCGCCGCCACGCCAATCGGACCCAGGAACGGTTCTCTGCTGCCGATGCCCAAGAGATGGCCGAGGAAATGCGCGAGAAATACGGACGCCAGCAAAACACTTTCCGTGGCGACACCGACATTGTCCCCCAGAGACTCTTGTTGCCGAGTGTGCACGACCCGAGCATTTTCGGCGTAAATGCGAGAATCGGTAAAGAAAAAGAAGCAGTTAGAGCTATTGAGCGCCGTTTAATAAACATGCGGCCTGCCCCTGAGGTCTTTTCGTGTTTTCAGCGTGATGCTTTCCCCGGCCGCGTTTACGTTGAGGCCCGCAACCAACGAGCAGTTTTGACTGTGTGCAAAGGTATTCCCAATATTTATGCTCAAAACAAGATGTTGCTGGTCCCCATCAAAGAGTATCCCGACCTCTTAACCGCTCGCAAAAGCCAGGAAATCGAGCTAGTGCCGGGTACGTACGTTCGTGTCAAGCGCGGAAAGTACGCTGGAGATTTGGCAGTCGTGCAAAATTTGGCCGAAAATGGGCTAGAAGTCCAACTCAGACTCGTACCGCGTCTCGACTATGGCCGTGCTCCGGTGCTGGACTCCACTGATAACAAACGTAAACGCCAAACCGATCGGCCCCTCCAGCGGCTTTTCTCCGCTGCCGATGCAAAGCAATACGACAACTCTCGTCTACAGCGCCAAGGTGCTTCCGCGTACTCTTATGCTGGTGACGACTACGTCAATGGGTACTTGATTAAGGACTTTAAGCTCACTATGGTATCCTCCGATCAGGTGAACCCTTCGTTGGAGGAAATCTCCAAACTTAATGCCAACTCTCAAGATGGTGGTATTGACCTGCAAGCGTTGAGCGAATCGGTGCGCAAGGATCTTAAAGTGCAGACCTTCCAACCAGGCGAAACTGTCGAGGTCAGCCACGGTGAGTTGACGGGTATGCGTGGTCGTGTTCAAAGTACAGCCGGTGATATCGTTACCATTATTGGCGTTGAAGACAAGTACAAGGGCGTCAAAGTCAATTTGCCCACCGAGCACTTTCGCAAATACTTTAATATCGGTGATCATGTTCGTGTCACCGCTGGTAACTACAAAGATGATACAGGTATGGTTGTAAGTCGTAATAAGGACCAAATCACTTTGCTCAGTGACCTTTCCAAGAGCGAAGTCACTGTTTTCGCTAAAGACTTGAAGATGGCAAGTGATATTGGTGGCTCAAACACTATTGGCAAGTATACACTACATGATCTTATTCAGTTGAATGCTCAAACAGTTGGCTGTATTGTTGACATTGAGCGTGAGCATGTTAAAGTGCTTGCTCAGGATGGCCAGGTTTTACAGGTATCACCCTCCTCCATCATTATGAAGGTCACTGCCGGTAGAAAGGTGGCTACTGACCATAACGGTAGACAGATTGAGCCTGGTGACACTGTGTGTGAGACTGGTGGTGAACGCCGCCAGGGTAACATTCTCCATATTTACCACTCGTTTGTTTTCTTACACAACCGTGAAATCAGCGAGAATCTCGGTGTATTCGTCAACAGAATTTCAAACATTGCCACGGTTGCTACCAAGGGTGCCCGTGACGAAAAGGGGCTGAACCTCTCCAAAATGAACCCCATGGTCGGAGCTGCTCAACAGCCTGCCGCAGCACAGCGCTCATTTGTTAATGCGCGTCGTATTATCGGCCAAAATATTAGCATTGGCAGTGGTTCTGGCTACAAGGGTCTCAAAGGTCTTGTCAAGGATGTTAATGATGTCCAGGCGCGCATTGAGCTGGAGGCCCGTAATAAGGTGATCACCGTCCCAGTCGATAAGCTGCTGTTCAATGGCCCTAATAATACAAAAATCCCATTCCGCGACTTTATCTTTGCTTCCAGGGGCCCGCGCACCAACATGGGCCCTCCTGGTCTCAACAATGGTGGTTCAGGTGGGTTTGGCTCTAATGACCGTGGAAATCGTACTCCGGCACCCAAATCTTCATGGAACAGTGGAAGCAAGACCCCTGCACATGGCGGCCGCCAGCCAGCTTGGAACGCCCCGTCAGGATCCCGTACTCCCTGGAGCTCAGGCTCTAAAACTCCCGCCTACAGCAGTGGCGAATCATCATGGAACTCAAGTACTTCTTGGGGCTCTTCAAATAGCGCGCCTACTCCCGGTGTATATGGCAGTGCTGCTACTCCCGGTGTTGCTGCCACCCCAGGTGTAGCTGCCACTCCTGGCGTCTACGAGAGTGCCCAGACTCCTTATAAGACTCCTGCTGCAATGAGTGCAGAGACACCTGCGGCCTGGGGATCCGATGACGAGGATGAGATCAAATACGAGCCTGATACACCATGAATTTTGACGGGCAGAGTAGGTACGTGTTGTTCGCGTGATGTGCTTTTGCGCCACCTAATTAAGCCAAATTCTATTAGCATTATGCACAAACTAATTACATTCTTTAATCTTTAATATAGAAAACATGAATTGACAATGGTTGGTTGCCGCTGCTGGGTGTGAACAGGAAAGCTCCCGGCAGGACCTTTTACTGATTCTTGAATATTTACATGCTTTAAATCAGGAGCTGACTAGAAAAAGAGACATCCTTTACGTCGCTGTAGCCAGCACCATGGAGCTTTTATCAACCAATCTTGAGCCATGTATATAGATTACAACCTTGTCGTGTATTGGACTACTAGTAATGAGCCCCTCATTGTGAATGAATTATTCTTTAAAAAGTCTCTGGATTCTCATCTAGTCTAGCGGCGTGTGTATTTCCAGTGTCGGAAAGTCTCGGGCTCCAGGGTAGATGCATTTGCTTGGCATCTAGGTGTCCAAGGTAATTTATCGCGCAAGGTAGCCGAGCGAACCGAATTCACCAAGATTATAATCCTAAAGCTCACTTCTGAGTTGCCTCCTAAACGTCTAAATATACTATTAGCGAGATTGCACGCTCGCGGAACTTATTATAAGAGACGACAAAAAGGTATAAACATCTATCCTATTCTGCATGAAACTAGCCCCTGTTGCAGCTTCAAATTAAGTATACTTTTATTACTCGTTACTGCCAGAGGAAAAGGTGTCATGCTATATCTGCATAAAGATTACCGTTCACATGACAGATGTTGATGCCCATCGCCATCTAGCCAATCGCATCTATCGTTTCACTTTAAAAAGCTTGGCGATATTTTTTCAGAAATTGAGAGGGACGTGGGCAAAGCAATGCATTCTAATATTTCTATGGGCACCAGATAGATTTGAGCTATTGGCATGTTTAAATCATCTCAATCGTCAAAGCTCTCAGATATACAGGTACATAATTCAGTGCATTCAGGAACGATGACTCTCATGCAGTGCATGACATTGCATACCGCAGGTGAAAATTATATTGCAGGTGTAACGCCTCGTACAGTAGCAATTGAGCTCTTCAGCCAGAGGGATGAAAAATCCATTAAAGATTATATATAAATGCTCTAGCTTACTGGCTTAGTACCACTGGGTTCACATTACTGACCTACTCCCTGTCAGATCTCGAGGTACCCGCGATGCGATTGATTATGTTGTGTACTGTTCTGCTTGAAGTCTGCATATGTGCGCGTCGATCAGTGGGGTCCAGAGTTCCTATTGATATGCGAGAATAGTCCGCAATTGGTGAATTAATGGAGAATGAATTGTTTGCATACGATATTAGCACTCAATTACTACTGACCAACTGAAATTGCTCCCAAGTTATGGCCCGCACAAGCCTTGACGTATTTCTGGAGACATGTACCACTGCGTTAATGCAGCCTATTCCTAGACAGTATGTACCAATCAGCACTTTCTTGGCCCCAGAGTTTAAAAAGGTGGGCACTCTCTGCTTAATTGACTCGTATGCTTTCACTCCTCGCGCTGCTGGTACTGTTGGCAAATGCTCTCGCTAGTGACGCCCCCAAAGGAAGCTGGAAATACCTACGGTTTGATTACTTCCACTACATCTGCAATGATGGTATCACTGAAAACAACGCTATAGCCGCTGATTGCCCTCTCGAACTTCAGGAGCCTGTCTACACCGAGTGGACCAAGTGCTTGTGCACTAGTGAAGTATACCTGCTAACTCTACTTGGTTGCGCCACTGAGATCACCAGCAACTACTCTTATCCTCCTTCTGTGATTGCAGACACTTATAATAGTTTTGGCGATATTTGTGCTCAGGAGGGTACCAAGCTGGGCCTCACACTCGAGGAGGCCTGGGCTAAGCTGCAGAGTACTACTCTCATTAGCTACGAAGAAGCCAATACTACTCTTGCTGGCCCGTTTGAGACCGACTTTACCCTGATTGATGATGCTCTAGTCAGGTCTGGCTACGAGACCCATTTCCAAGCCTGGTTCAGTGAGCTAGCAGGAATGATTACTATCTGGTATCTTATGTTTATTGTGCTTTTACAGACCATAATGCACTGGGGCGCCTATATTATGCCTGGATTTGTGCGCATCATCTCCAATAACCCTCTTTCCCGCAAACTACGCAAACACCTTGTTCTTCCCGCACTCTTTGGCAAGAGCCGCGCTAACCCTGTGAAGTTACTACGCTATTTCTTGCTTTGTTTCCCGCCTCGTCTACACGCATTCTTCTTTGCGGGCTACCTTTTCTTGTGTATCTTCTTTTTGGCTTTCCACTATGACGCTATCCTGAGCCCTCTCTGGTACCCAACAAAAGTACAATATATCACTGGCTCTGTGGCGTATCGTAGTGGTCAATTGGCAATGTACAAGATGCCACTCGTTTTTCTATTTGCCGGAAGAAACAATATACTTATTTGGTTCACTGGTTGGCAGATGGAGATCTTCAATCATTGGCACCGTTGGATTGCTAGGCTACTGACTATTGATATTATTATCCACGCTGTATGCTATAGTGTCGATTTCGCTGCTGATGATGGCTATTACACTGAGGCATTCAAAGAGGCCTATTTCAATTGGGGCATTGTCGCTCTCTTTATGTTTTCATTCCTATGCTTGAATGGAACCAAAACCCTTCGCCAAATGGCATACGAATGTTTCCTTTATCTGCACATTGTGATGGCAGCACTCAGCGTCGTGGGCACATACTGGCATATCAGCATGTTCAAGGGGTTTCTCAACATTTACCCCGTTATCGCGTTTTGGGCATTTGACCGTTTAGTACGACTCGTACGGATCCTGATATCTGGGCCCTTTTCTCGTGCTCACGTAGTCGCACACCCCCATGGTGTTTTGGAGGTTGATGTCAAGTATTCAGGACTCTGGCAGCCACGAGCCGGTACCTATGTGTTTATTCATTTTTTGAGCTCCCCACTCTATGCATTTCAGAGCCACCCTTTTACTATCGTTGATGGCGACCATAAGGGGGAGTTCAAGTTGTACTGCAAGGTACTGAATGGAGTAACTCGTCAGCTTCAGGCAAAAACGCTAAACAATGGGGGAGCAGTAGACACACGGGTGCTGGTGGAGGGACCATATGGTGTAGAGTTTGCAACTAAAATGTTCAAGGAGGTTGTTTTGTTTGCTGGCGGCGTAGGTATCACTGCAGTGTACTCTCATCTCAAGCATGTAGAAAAGATGAATACACCGGGACAAATCCTTCATGTGCATTGGGCTATTTCCAATAATGATCCCTTGACCTGGTTCCGTAAAGAACTCGACTATATGGCTTCACTGAGCAACGTCAACATCACCGTGCACCTAAATGATGGGGCTCCCTCGCTCGAGGAGAAAAAAGGAGGTACTTCAGATACCATCAGTATCTCCAATGTATCCGTTTACAAGGTTGTGTTTGTGCCAGATTTTGATGCTCTTATTAGCGAGCACTGCACAAACTCTCAGGGCCCTATTGTATTTTTCGTGTGCGGTCCTGCACCCATGAGCGATGCTATAAGAGCTGGTGTTGCCAAGAACATGCTCAAAACGGCCAACTATGTCCAGTTCTATGAAGAATCTTTCAGCATGTAAGGGACCCGCTCCTTGTGTGGTCCCGTAGCTCCCGACTTTGATCCCTTTAAATATAGATAAATAATATGATATGCAATGTGAGTATTTAGGACTAGTGGTTATCTTCTGCAATGATCTTCATTGCTTGTCATTAGTGGTCCCCTTATTGGCCTTTGTATGAAGGGGGAGCTACAAGCCCTGAGGTCTCCGTGGTCACTCTTGCTCTGTAAAATCCTTGAGTACCTAGATCTCCTTTGAATCTAACTAAAATGGTTACTTGAACCCGCAAACAGCTGAGAGTTTCAACTTATGCAAACGGCCCACACACTCCTGCGTGCTCGTTATGGGTCTGCATATGTATAGTGTGTGCGGGGGTTTGAGCTGTTGGGAGCTTTAAGATGCATTAAGCTGTTTTGTAGTTACAGCTTTGTTGCAGTTTGGAACCCATTATAGGACCCATTAGGTGTCTACAGGGCGGGCTCCCAAGTAAGCAAGTGGTATTTCCCTGCGCCTACATATAGCTTCAAGGGGAGCAACGATGATTTCTTCTGGATTTTCATAGCTTTGAGCTCAATTCGAGAAACCTTGCGTGAACTGCTTTCATATGAGTGGGGTTTCAATAAAAAAAACCTCGGCCCTGGTGCATTTCCACATGACCTACTAACAGCCGCATTACCTTGCAGGATCAGTGTACATTAGATGATGCAGATCTCGAGTGGAGTGAATCACGACCCCCCTGTCTCATTCGATGAGTTTAAACTATTCCGATGGGTCGGCACAAGAATTGGGAATACCCTTCTGAAAGTTTTTTCAGCCAAGCCAATGGTGAAAATTTTTACCGGGAACCTGATGGCTGTTGATGCAGATAATATTAATGTACCTGAGTTTAGTCACGAAAAAAAAAACGCGGGGTGGCGATTCGTTCGTTATAGGGACCTGGGTGACGGAATTATGATACCCAAAAAGTGAGGGCATGGTTTTGCTTGCTGCTCAGTGCTCCACGCAATGCTCGAGCCAATTTTTCTCGGGCGTTTTATGCTGGGCTGCATACTTTCGCCGAGAGAGGCACCTGTGACCTTGCATACTGCATATCATCGGTACATATGCCTGCATAAGTGAACTACAAAATACGGCGAACCACCCAAATCAGTGAAAAGTCACTGATGCTTATCACCCAGCTTCTACTAGCGGCAGCTGGTGCGGCAAGCGCAATTCCCAAGCCCACCGAGGACGGTCTTCGCTTTGACTGGTTTGGCTACATTTGCCAGACCGCCCTTGTTTCCAATGGCTATGTCGCTAACCAGTGTGTTCTTGATCCCACTGCCGAAGAGCCAGACTATGCGACCTATTACAGCTGCTTGTGTGATTTGAAGCCCTTGCTCATCTCCTACATGAACTGTATTGTGGGCGTTGCAAATGAGACCAACTCTCCTGCTCGCTCAATTCCTGATTCTTGGTATGGTTTGGAGGAAACTTGTACTTATTACGACACCAAATTTGCCTACAGCTTCGAGGAAGCCTGGGATATCCTCCAGGCTAACCCTGTTACCACAGACTTTGATACCGCCAACGAGACTCTCACCGCCCCCTTTTTGCCCAGTCCTTTGATTTTGGACCAGGCATTAGTTGATAGCGGTGTCGAGTATCATTCCCAGCATTACTATTCTGAGCTCTTTGGTCAGATCACTCTTTGGTACTTTTATGGAATTATCTTCATCCAGAGTATCATCCACTGGTCGCAGTACCTGTGCCCTGGGTTTATCCGCGTTTTGTGTAACAATCCTTTCTCTCGCCAGCTACGTCGCTGGATTGTCATGCCCGCCATGTTCAAGCGTAGCCGTGCTGCTCCCGTCAGATTTATGCGCTACATTTTGCTGTGCTATCCTCCTCGTCTTCATGCGGTTTTGTTTATGGGATACCTGTTTTTGTCCATTTTCTTCTTGTGCTTCCACTACCATGTCACTATCTCCCCGTCATTCTATGAATCTAAAAAGGTCTTCATTTCCGTTTACCTTGCATGGCGTAGTGGTCAGCTTGCAATGTACAAGATGCCTCTGGTTTTCTTGCTTGCAGGTCGCAACAATATTCTAATTTGGTTCACTGGCTGGCAGATGGAGATCTTCAACCACTGGCACAGATGGATCGCCCGACTTTTCGCCATTGATGTCGTCATTCACTCTATTGCCTACTCCATCTACTTTGGTGCTTTTGGTACTTCATACTTGTACTCTGAGTACGCCGAGGATGCCTACTTGCAGTGGGGTGCAGTGGCTACCGTTGTGGTTTGCTTGCTCTGTGTCAATGGTACCAAGACTTTGCGCCAGCTTGCCTATGAGACTTTCCTCTACCTTCACATTATTCTGGCTGTAGTGAGCATTTTCGCCACCTACTGGCACATTAAAGGGTTCGAAGGATTTGAGCTTTTGTGGCCTTGCATTGCCTTTTGGGCATTCGACCGCGCTGCACGTCTCTTGAGAATTATTGTTTCCAACCCATTGGCCAAAGCTCACGTTGTAGCTCATCCTTATGGCGTCTTGGAGGTCACCGTCAAGTATTCAGGCCTCTGGAAACCCCGTGCTGGAACATATGTATTTATCCATTTCTTGACCGGCTTGTACGCATTCCAGAGCCACCCGTTTACTATTGTTGATGGTAACCAAAAGGGAGAGTTCAAACTCTACTGCAAAGTGCTCAACGGTGTTACCCGTAAGCTCTACGCCAAGGCTGAGAAGAGCGGTGGTAGTATTGACTGTCGCGTTCTCATAGAGGGTCCTTATGGTGTTGAGTTTGCCACCAAGATGTACAAGGAAATCGTCCTTTTCGGCGGTGGTATCGGTATAACCGCTATCTACTCCCACCTCAAGCACATTGCCTCCCAGAATATCCCTGGCCAGGTTATCCACGTTCACTGGGCCATTTCAAACAGCGATCCTCTTGATTGGTTCCACAAAGAGCTCCAGTACATGACCTCGTTTGCAAATGTCGATGTCATTGTGCACCTTAATACCACCGGCGGTTCTACTGACAACTCGAGCTCGGTCAAGGACAAAGAGGCCACTCCCAGTGAGACCTCTGCAAACTACTCAATACAAAAAGTGGACTTTGTGCCCAACTTTGATAAGATTATCAGCGAGCACTGCATTAATTCCCAAGGGCCGATTGTCTTCTTTGTCTGTGGCCCTGCACCAATGAGTGACGCTATCCGTGCTGGCGTTTCTCATAATTTATTGAAGACCAAGAACTTTGTCGAGTATTTTGAAGAGTCTTTTAGTATGTAAAGTATATAGTTGATACTTGTTTCAGCACTATAACCTTAAGATCTTAGCAGCATCAAGTGGGGTTAACCCAGACATGCGGCCCATGGGGAGGGAAGAAGAAACAACTGAGCCCATACAGTCCAACAGAAAAAGAATCAAAGTCCAGCTCTGAGAACCTATGACTCTTAATCTATTAGACCGTTAGCTGTTATTGAATATTATTACGTACTATACCTACATAGGACCCCTGTAAGTTCCCACATAATCCCATTCAATATGTGGGACGGTCTAATACAATAAAGCTGTGGCAACTTATAAGGGCGCTATGTTGGTCTACGCCAGACTCTGATTCTTTTTCTGTGTTATCGTATGGGTGCAGTCTATTCTTCTACTGGTTCCTCCGCACCCAGACGCACCATAAAACAGTGTGGGGGGTGCATGCAGATCTGCAAGGTGGATGGTCGTCATGCACGATTGGATCAGAAATCCGGGGTAAATGTTCCTGGAGTTTGATATGAGAGTTTAAGTCCTTGGATAGAGAGTCACACGCTTTTGCGTGCACCGCAGACGCTTATCTTTACGCAGACCCTAATATATTCACATGCATAAGACGGTATATCTGGATGCTCAGAGTCGAGAACCGGCTGGGAATTTGGCAGCATAATGCTACATATCGGACCAGACTTATCAATTAAACGATCTCGCCAACACCTCAAGATCAATTGTGCAGTGGCTAGATCAGGTGCTCAGTCACGAGACTGGTCACGCGCACATCTCCTCCCCCAAACCCCAATTGCGGGGGATAATTAAGGGCTTGCTGGGGACTTGTACAGAATATAAATACAGCTTGATCCCCCCTCCTTACTATACAAATGACCCACACACAAGAGATCAACCCTAGCGAAGACGACCGCGAGTCCATTATGGAGTTCCTCAACTCTGCCCTCAAGGACACCAACGATAAAATCAAAGAGATTGAAACAATTATGAAGAGGTCCAAGCAAAAAATGTCCCTCGAGGAGACTAAAGAGTTGGAGGTTGAGCAGGCTCACTACACTCGGAACGTCAAACTTATCGAGGACGCATTGGCCAAGACGGAGCGCACTAGTGGCCATACACTCAAGAAGGCCTTCAACAAGAAGCTTTTTATCGCTGTTAATCAAGTAGAGGGCGATAAAAAGTGCGAGAGTTGGGTCAACATCCTCGACCGTAATGGTCTCTGCCATGCTCTCAAGGCCCGGCGTCTGTCTGAGCACGCCAAGAACCAGCTCCCATTGGCTTCCGTGCACTAATTTTAGTAGCAGAAGAAACTATATATTATAACCCATTTAAATACTCCGCGTTAGGCGTGTGGCCCATCTGGGGCAGTATGATACCGAGTTGTGGAACTGAACCTGTCATCCGAGTGCGCAGAAGCCGAGTACGTACTTGCACGGTACCCTCGTGATGATCTATTAGAGATCCTGTGTGTTCGAGCGCGGAACCGATCTCTGAAGCTCCTGGTGGTCACTGTATCTATAGTGGACTCTGGTCCCGAATGAAGAGCGGGAGGTGAAGTCTGGCCAAAAGACTCTACAGCATCAAAGTATACAGAGGCCTCGTTTGGGGGTTGAGCTTCGGGTCGAGCTTCGGATCGAGTCTGTGGCTCGTTCATTGCAAGGAACGACTGGTTCATGATTTTAGGGTCCATAGTAGAGTGGTTGACTCTATCTCGCCACTTGCTTGTTTCCTGGAGTTTTCTATTACGATCTGACTCGCGAGACCGGCGGGTTTTGGTAGTAGTTCGAGGCCGTTGAGTGCTTGGTGGTGGATCCGACTGCAACATGATGGGTGGCCCAGTGGGTGGTCCTATAGGGATACGAGCAGTCTCTAGATCAGAATCCTCATTGGTATCTTGCTCATGGTCTTTACAGAAACATGATCCTGTGCAATGGCAAGCCTTGTGACGCCATTTCCGTATGAGGGATCGCAGAGGCATGCAACATACAACAAGATCGTGGGTGAAATAAGGGTGTAGCTGCAGTGTGCTAGTCAATATAGATATGTTATACGGTTGCGATTTCTCCTAAATTGGATGAACCGTGCGAGGCTATGTCAAACTAGTTGAGTGAGACTCCCCTCTTGTTGTTTCACAACTGACCCAGGAGGCTATTAGGCTAACAGCCTTGTATGCTAGATTGAGACATGAGTAGATGCTAAGAATCATTATATACATATGCTGAACTGTCAGTTTAGGGTAGTGTGGGCTTGATATGTGTGCATGACCAGTACGAGCCAGCAGACGCCAGCCCCGGACGCCAGCCCTAAACACCAGCCCCAGATACCAGCCCCAAACACTCTTAGATTCGTCTGTCTGGTCTGTTTAATTTCTTTGCAGTCTTTGCATTTGTTCTGGTTCTTTGGCCATGCACAGGCAACCCCTGCTGGTGGCGAATACCCTGGTAATGACCGATTCTGATTTTGCGAGCGATATTTCCAAGCACTTCATTACGTAGCTCTTGCTCGATTTTAAGGCCCGAGAGCTCTTTTGTGAGGGCGAGGATCTTTGGTTCGTCGAGCTGATGCATACGCATGCCAGGGTAGAACCCGAGCTTGGAGCAGACCTGCTGGCTGGTTTTGGTACCCACGCCAAAAAACGCAGACGCTAATCCATCAATAACTTTGACGTTTCCACGAATGGACTTTCCCATAACGTTGATGCTGGGCATGACAAATTTTCAAAGCTCCCGTCTGTTTGTGACTTTTTCTTTAGACTTGAGATGCTTTACCTGAAATCTCTGTGCAAAGTGTTGGATAATTCTGGCGCTCAGGTGGTTGAGTGCATTAAAGTTTTGCGCAAGGGCCAAAAGAACTGTGCCAATATCGGCGACCGCATGGTCGTGGTAGTCAAGAAAGCTCGCCCCATTCCCGCCAATTTGACCGGCCAGCAAGCAGCACAGAAACTCCGCAAGGGTGATATCCGTCACGCTGTCCTTGTGCGCACAAAGCAGCCCACCACCAGACCTGACGGGTCCATTATTCGCTTTGACGATAACGCTTGCGTATTACTGCACAAAAACGGTGAAGTTCTGGGAACACGTGTAAACGGTGTAGTTGCAAAGGAGCTTAAAGAGAAAGGATATAATAAACTGGTCACTCTTGCTGATAGATCGGTCTGAGAGGCACAGGAGACGGAAAAGAGGACGGAACAGAGGACGATCCCAGGGACAAAAATAATCCTTATGGATGCTGTATATATTATCTAAATCAAATTAGTGAATGATTTATTGTGAATGTCATGTAGATGTGGTGGAGGACAGACCAGAAGACAGCCTAGAGAAACGAGGAAGGTCAGACTAGGAAACGCAAAAGGCAAACGGGAAACTAACTAAACCAAACTAAACTACAAACAAAAGCTAATACACAACGCACACCAATCTCCCCCACTCAACTCACCACTTGACAAACCAGCGACACTCTAAAGGCTGCACTCGTCATCTCAATGCTTCGTCGCCTGGCACCGCTGAGCCGTCCTATCCGTGCGTACTCTATGGGAGCATATGAGCAGCAAATTTACGATATTCTAAATAAGGAGCTGAAGCCAAGTGAACTCTCGGTCAAAGACGTTTCCGGGGGATGCGGCTCCATGTTTGCAATCAACGTAGTTTCTTCTGAATTCAAGGGAAAGTCACTGGTTAAACAGCACCGTCTAGTAAATGAAGTGTTGGCAGACGAAATCCACAAATGGCATGGCCTGCAACTCCGCACAAAGTCGGGCTAATAGAGATTACTGTATATACCTAAAAAACCATCATCCATGGACCACTTTCGTCCACTGTATAAGCTACATCGGAGGGGACCTGTGGAGGTTTTTGATCCGTTAAAGGACAAATCATGGGAAGAATATACCTTTGAATCGCAGCAGGTAGACGGGTCGTGCCTGGCAAAGGCATATGAAGCGTTCGAGGAGCCTGTTGCCGAGAAAATCACTAAACTAACCACTGCTCAGCTGCCTGGGCTCGTCATATACCCTCAAATGCTCACACAAGAGATCCAAACACAACTAATAAAGCAGTCTCTTGGTGAATACCTCGCCGACCCCAGGCATAAAACAAACTTTGATGCACATATGGAGCTCAAGAGGCCCATTGATATTTTCGCAGACGCAGAGATGACTTCAGCCCAGATCCAGCGGAAGCTACGGTGGGTCACTCTTGGAGGACAGTACAATTGGACCACCAAAGTGTACCCCAGTTTTGAGGTGGGCAGCGATCTGTGCCCCGAGTTCCCTAATCAACTGAGTACATTTGTGCACAATGCATTTGGAATCCATGCAGACGCGGCCATCGTTAATTACTACTCTGAAGGAGATATCCTCAGCCCTCACCAGGATGTAGCCGAGCTGGCCAAGAGCGACCTGATATCCATTTCTTTGGGTTGTGAGTGCGTGTTTTACATTGGTTTGCACCGCCATGACTGTAAACCACTTTCGATTTTGTTACGCTCGGGCGATGTACTGGTTATGGGCGGTGAATCTCGCTGGGCATATCATGGCGTGGGGCGTGTGTTTGACGGGACGTGTCCTCTTGAATTAGATGGAGACCTAGGAAGCTATATCAAAGGCAAACGTGTGAATATAAACATTCGCCAGATGTTTGATCGTTAGCACGCCCAGACTGGCCAGTAGCCCAGACTTTTCTGTTGTATGACTTTGTGTTTGTAGCTATAGCACATCAACTTGCGACACCATGTCTGACCACTTTTGGTTTTGGTATTTATCGCTCGGGGATTCATCTAACAACTGTACACACTCTACATTCAGGCCGCCCGTTTCTCGTGTTGACCATTCTCGCCTCGCACGTTTAGTTCGTGACGCCAGATTTGTTAATGCTGAGCTAAAAAGACTTCAAACCGACTTTGATCATGAGAATCTGGTGTGTACAAACCTAGAGAGCTGGGTTAGTATGGCAGACACTGCCAGCACTGTGACGGACTACTTGGCCGAGGAAGTCTACAAGGACGTGAAACGAGCCAGTAAGTTGAAGCGGCCGGGACCGTCACGGGTCAGGCAAGGCAAAGAGAGCGAGTTGATTGAATTGTAGCTGAGGCGAGTACCGTACCATGGTCCGCTGTGTATGATAAGTTCAAAACTAATAATGTTACATAAATTACGATAAATAGCTAGTCAAAAAACGACCAGTCGCCGTACTCTGGATCGTGCCACGCCGGAAGCTCGAAGCTTGTCATGGGACGAGTGATACGCTCACCCTCGATTAGGTTCATTGCAAAGGAATTGGATTCAAGGGGCGAAGTAGTATCACGGAAGGGCGAAAGTGTTGCAGCTGGTTGCAATACGCTCATACTCCGCTGAATGGGGTCAGTGAGGTGACCAAAGTTCACCAACGGCGGGTCCATCTCAAGCGAAACAGGGGCAGGGGCAGGTGGCATGGGTACGGCCTCAGGCCGGGGTGCAGCGACTTTCCGGAAAACAGTGCGGGCACTAAACGAGGATTCGACCTTCTCAAACTCATAACAAATAATAAACTCCAGGCACGGCGTTTGGTCGCGAGCAATACGGTATAGTGACTGCAGCACTGTGATTGCACCAATTGCCGCGTCGGGGTTCTTTTTGCCATCATCCGAGGCGTAAAATCCAGTTAAAAAGGGAGCCCAAAAGTCAGAGGTAAAATTAACCGATAATCTTTCGGTGCCGCTCAGGAGCTCCTCTCTAACGGTAACCACATCAGTGACATCCAACAAAGTACGGCCCATACTAGAGACCGAGGTGGAACAGTGCCACATATGGTTAGGGATTCTTTGGTATTGGCGGTCTGGTGAGAAGCTCATCTGGGAAGGAGTAGGGTTATTGACCAGGAATTGGGCTTCAGCATTAAACTCACCATGTTGAAGCATCTGGCCAAGCTCATGGTTCTGGGTGTTGACTTCGATTTTGACAAGGGCATGGAGAATAGTTGTGTGGGGTGGGATAGCTCCTGCCTGGCGCATTTGCTCAAGAGTAGGGAAGCGGGACGAGATACTTTCAAACGCCTGATTCTTGAGTGGAGACTCGAGCTGAGCACGCATCAAAGTGGTAAATGCATGAGGTTTCTGGCCCGGATGAGACGCAGCCATTTTAAAGCTGGTGGGAATGACACGGTTATCATGGAGCTGCAGATCTACCGACTGCGAGGTGGTCCGGCGGTGGCGACGCTGTGGGGGAGTAGCAAGAGATGCAAACCACTCGGGAGCGTAATCGCTGATTGTGGAGTTGCCAGAACTGTGTCGCGGTGCTTGCGAAGGCTGCTTGGGAGTTGAATACTCCGGGATCGGGCGGATCGGAGATTGCGACTCTTGGTGTATCTGCAGCGGCTGCTCTACTGGTTCCATTTTAATCGTTGTGCTGGATTGTTCTTGTGGTTCCTGAGTTTCCTCCTGCTTGACCACAGGCTCATTCATTTGCACAAACTCAAGCTCAAACTGAGGGTGGCCAACAGCGCTAGAGTGAGCAGCTGGATGGGCTTGATTCATCATTCTGGCTTGAGATCGAAGTTGTGGCTGAGCATGTGTAGGAGTAGGCAACTGCGCAGGAAGTTGAGGGATCTGGTGTGGGGCTTGAGGGTGTGGGTGGCCCTGTGGGTGGACCTGTGGGTGGCCCTGTGGGTGGCCCTGAGGGTGGCCCTGTGGATATGAGGGGGCCTGTGAGGGAGCCTGTCCTTGACCCTGGTATCCCTGACGCTGCCCGCCACGCATCTTTCTTGGAGGTTGAAGCGCAAGTTCAGGAGGAACAGTTGAAGGCCGCTTGTGTGGAGTAATAACCGGCACATGCTGGTGCTGGTGCGGAGCGGGGTGCGAAAATTGCTGCTCAGCAGGCGATTGTTGGGGTAAACCAGGAACAGTGGCAGATGCAGGTTGCGATGTTGCAGGGCGAGGTTCGGGTGCTGAGGCCCCCGGGCTGGAGGCTGCTGGGTTAGCGGGAGCACCTAGCTTATCTATAAATTCCTCGAATGTCTCTGCGGTGATATTTTCGTGATTCTCATCTCCATCGGGCAAATCGAGCACCAAGTTCATGAACCCCTTGTCTTCTTTTAAGATGTGCTTCAAGACCTGGATATGCGACGAAACCTGTTTGCGTGTACGTTTCTTGTTTGTCTTTTTGTAGATATAATCGGCAATGAGCTCGTTTCTACCTCGAAGCTTGCCGCCCACTGTGATTTTCCTGCGGCCGACGCGAGGGATCAGCTTGAGGCCCTCCATGAACGCTTCTTCGACATCGCGGGACCAAACCATTGCTTTAGTGGTGGGGATCCGTTTCTGGCGGGCAAGATACGCCTCATACTCTTCAAAATTCGAGATAGTGGGAGGGGAAGGGCGCGCTGCATCGGCACCGGCACTGCTAGGGGCACTGCCAGCCGCACTGCTGGTGGTGGTGGTGGCCGATGCTACACCCTCGCCCATCACTGTTGGTGGGGCAGGAACTCGAATAGGAGCTGGGCGCTGGCCCCGCACAGGACTGCCAGGATATATGGGCCACCCTCCAGCATTGTGCACTATACGCATGCCCTTGCGCGCAGTAGCGGCGGGGGTAGGCCAAGCGGGCGCGCGAGCTCGTGTGTATTCTGGCGTTACTTCAATCGCGCTGGGAAGCAGCACGGGCCACTGCCCTTGACTGCCCGCAAAGCCCATCGGCGTTTGAGGTTCTTCGGGAGTCATGCGCTGCAGGACAACAGGAGCGCGGTTGTATTTAATAAGGTGTGCGAGATGACCTAATCGACGCCAGTGTTACGCGTCGACGCGTCAGACCTGTATATTAGGAGGAGGAGCTATAAAAATTAAAGGGTTGCTGCTGAAAGTACGATTTACGCGGAAATTTCGTATTAGTCCAGACAATTTTGCCCGAAAACACCCAAAAGCTGGACCCCCTTGAACGCACAGTGATGTCACTATGCGTATTTAATCAGATAAATTGAGATTTTGTTTTCTGGTGAAAGTGCTAAACACAGTAGTAGTTTGCCCACCGCGCGTCCAATTGGTACTTTTCACCCTACCCTCCACAAAGAGTTCGCCTATGCAGGTATCTTGCATGACGCATAATCTTATCCCAAGACTAATCCCTTATACAGCAACCTTTTGCATACCCGTATCAGATTCGAAATACTTTATCCTATAGATTAGAATGTATACTTTGTTTTAGTCTTTGTTTTACCGCGCATCTCTCCAAAACTGCCGAGAGCACCACCTCCACCCTCTCCTGTCTTTAACTCACCGCCTTGAAATGCTATGGGGTTTTATCGCTCTACGTAAATACGCGGAATCCAAACTCTCTAATATTTAAACAACTCCTGAATTCAGCCCAGCAGACTTTTTTTTTCCCACCCCTTGCACCCATACTCCTCGCAGGGGGGCAGGCGCCGGGATGTGAGTGGGGATCATCCACGTTTTTTTGCAAAGGTTGCTACTTGATAATTTTGCAAACTGCGGCAGATATTGAGAGGTTTTATACGTTTGTCTGAGATTTTGTTTTCTAAATAATAAAATTTTACATCTCGACGGAGAATCAATCACCGCTGGTTTCCGGGAAACAGCATATATTCAGGACCCATGCATGCAGACAGATCTAAAATCTGGCGATACACGAGCAGAGAAATCATTGGCAGTATGAATAGCCCCAGCACATGATACACTTGTGAGTGGATTTGAGACCAGGCGTTTAGATGCAGCAGAGTGTAAGTACTCTGTGCATATATCCGAGACATTTATGGGGTGGATGTATGATACTATGTGAGCTGTATGAAATTATTTGAGTTGTTTGAGTTTACAGCAAACTAGTCTGTACTGCTCTGCTATCCTTGGGAATAGAGCTCTATCAGGTCAATCACCAGCACGCCTTTGATGTAATGCCATGTATAACGCAGGTCCTTGAGATCAGAGCTCATCAGGGGAGTGGGGATGCCTTATTCACTCAAATGAGACATGAATTGTGTTTAATGTACGCGTGTTTATCATACACGCGATCTGTTTAGGTTAGAGGAAGGTTTTACATGCACTGCATAGTCCATGTAACGATACCGAGCATAGTCAAACCAATCTTAATAGCCAACAGCTACCACTGCTATAGTCACTGCAATTACTACGTAGCCAGCTACTGGTGCCAGCTACTGGTGCTATTGCCACCCACTCATACACACGGCCTACTCTCCCAGCACCTTCAGTTTGTCCATATCAGACTTGATACGGTAATAACGGGTCTTGAATGTAGCATATAACATACGAGAAAATTGATGGTGCACCCGGCTAGGGGCTTGGCCTTCCTGGATGGCACTGCAGATCTGGTCCATCTCTGTGGGTGAAAAATCGAAACTTCTCAGCTTTGGTCTCTTGGGATCAAGGGATATGCTTGTGTCAAGCGTTGCGATCGTGTTGGCTGTCAAAGTATCCTCTTGCAGAGTAGATGCCGGGTGGTCAGTAGGTCGAGGGTGGGGCGAGCCGGCAGTGTTGACGGGTAAATAGGCTTCACCAACGTTGTGTCTTTGATACTCGTGCTCGTTATCTCTGATTCGGTTGGATTTCTCGCGATCGATCCGCTCAATGGGTACTCTGGACGGAGGCTCGCGTGGTGACTTGCGATGGACGGTCGGTTCACCCTCTTCATCAAACGATATTGAAATGTCGATCCTTTTATCGGCATATACCAGATCTTTAGGTAGCATTATAACAATATGGTTCTGGGTGTCAGACATGGTAAAAGGGTAATACTAAGGGACGCATTTAGGGCGCGTTTATATGCGAGACAACTCATTTTAGGCGTTTATATGCGAGCCAAGTCATAAATTGTGGCCTACTTTCCCATTAATGTGATCGATCTAAAAACAAAGAATCAATACATAATTAGCTTAATTATTGTCTAATCAAGCTGGCCTTATCGTACAACAGGTCAACAGCAGTGCTCATGTGCTTGATAGTCTCCAAGCTATACTCATAGGTATCGTCACCTTGGACCTGGGGGTAAACAAACAACCAGCCGTTACCTTGGTCCAGCACTCCATGTAATGCCTTGTCGAGGATCATCTGTTCGAGCTTACCCTCTACTTGGTCGGTATCGAGGCCCAACTTTTGCGCCAAAAAGCTGATCTCCACGCACGAGTACGGCTCAATGACCTTCATCAGGTTCTCCTGCAATAATTTATCGTAAAGAGTGGAAAAGTGTGAGCGGATAAACGGGTCAGTCTCGAGGTACTTGCGGTTATTGGCAATGACCCGCTCAAATTCCTTGAGGGAGCGGTCCTCATGGGCACGGGCAACTGCAAGCATGGCATCCACATCGGGGCCACCGTACTTTTTGACCGTTTTGTTGGACATGAGCTGGTCAATATCATCAGTGAGGTTAAGCATGATCTTGACCAACAGCAGGTACTTGACTACGGTGATGGCATATTTGTCGTCGAGAGAATCGCAGCCTTCGAGAGCTTCATAAAAATAAGAAAACGAGGTCTTGTAATCGCCATCCTCGGCCAACAAAATACCCGACATGGTATCGAGCTCTGCCTGCAACCGGGTGGGGCAGTAGATGCTATTGGCGCTTGTACGAGCAGATGAAAGCGACGCTCTGGCCTTGGCAAGATTGCGGAGCGAATGGTAGACCCGTGCCTCGAGAAGCTGGACCTCGGCGAGCATCAGCTTGTCGTCGAGCTTCTTGAGCTCTGTGAGCAGCTTTTGGATAGTGTCGATAGCTTTCTGGAACTGCTGGGTCTTGTGCCACAGCGCAATCAGGCGCAGATCTAGGTTCTGGCGCAAAAACGAGCGGTTCTCTTTGAGGGACCAGTCGACGCACTCCTCAATGGTCTTGATCTGCTTGTCCTCAGAATTGGGGATTTTCTCAAAACTATCGATTAATCCGCGCAAAATTTTGGCCGATTTGGACTTGGCGCCAGTAGCGGTAGCCTCCCGCGCCTTTGCAATTAGTTGCGCGAGCTTGTCGCTTTGTTGATGCTCAGCATACACTTTTCCGAGCTCAAAAAAGGCGGTTTCTTGTTCCTGGAGGTACGCCTCTGATTTACTCTGCTCAGAATCAATTACTTTGAGGTAAATTGACTCGTTTTGTGGGTACTCGGCAGCGCGGGCCTCTTGGAGTGACATGTCAGCAGGAGATGGGCGGGTGCCGCCAGCTACATTAAGGATTAGATTTATGGTATAGTTAAATAGGTGTATTTGTATTAAATCAAGGTGAATGTGGGGCTGGGGAGACGTTAGAGCGGGTAGGTAGCTGGATATTCACTAGATCAAGGCGAATATGGGTTCACATGGGGGCTGGGGAGACGGTGGAGCCAGCTAACTGATCAATCCTCATCTTCATCTTCATCCTCACCCTCATCTTCCTCACCAGTTTCAGATTCAGACTCTTCATCCCAATAATCCAGTGCTTTAGGTGCATGTGAAGCAACCAGTTGTTTAAACTTTGCTGAAGAGTGCAATGCCCATGGAAGCTCGCCGACTGCAGCTGGGTACATCTGAAGTAGCATCAAAGCATTATCATAATTATGCTGAAACCCCTTGCCACTCCATGAATAGGCTCTAGTATCCTGTTCCAGCGCAGCACTCACCACATCACGGTTATTGCGCATAGCAGGTGAGCAGTGGATCAGGTTCCGCCAGCACCCCCGAACTGCTGCGAGGCACAGCTCAAAATTACTCCGTTGAGCCAGGTCCAAGGTTTTAAACTGTTCAGGATGGCCACGGATTTCATTTAGCTGAGATTCGGCTAGTTCAGCCGCAGCCGCAGCCTCGAGCTCGCGTTTAAAACAGTTTGGTTCCGTCTCTTCGCTGCTCCTGTACCTTTCTAGCGCTTTGACTTCCATTTTCAACGAGTTGCGGCGCTCCTCTAGCTCCTGAATGCTGCCATACAACCCCTTGAGCTTATGCGCTTGGTTCTCAAGGTCTTGGATCTTGAGCTGAGCAGCGTTGTAGTTTGAATTAATATTAAGCCACTGCGAAGCAATGGCTCTATTTTGGGTCTGCAGCTCTGCTATTTGTTGCTCTTTGATGGCCAATTCCTCCTCAAACTGTAAATGAGCGTCGCGATAGCGAGCAGACAAGCTTAAATGTGCAGGGTCCTGGGAGTTTACTTTGCGTGCAGACAAAAGAATATCGTGAACACCGTGCACCTCGATATCCTCGCGGATGTATTTGCAATGCTTGCGAGCGGCATCCTCCATTTCTTGGCAACGGAGACGAGAGTACTCGGCTTCGCGCTCTTTGGCCCTGTACTGATGGGCTGCTTTCTGGAGACGGGTGTCCAAAATGGTATTCTCACGAATCAAGCTGCATTTCACAGCTTTCAATGACGCATTCTCGCACTCGGCGTCACTCTCAAGTCGAGATCGTTTATGTCTGTGCTCTGCATAGTCACAGGAATCGCATGTGCTCTCAAACGATTCATAAGACTCTGACGTATCGGTTTCCCAAGATCCAGACTCCTCGGAGGCAGACTCATATGTTTCGGTAGTCTCTGCACTCACGCCAACCCACGATTTGAGCCGCTCCAAAAAGTAGGGCCTAACAGTCGACATACGAGTATAGTATTCCACCGTCAAGCTTATATATAGTGAGTGTATTATCCAGATACGTGCATATCTGTGCATGAACCCAAATTTACATTTGCGATGGTACCAGAGTTTGAGTGCGGCAGCATTGGCTGCACAGGCAAAAGTGGGAACTTATAGAACCGTAAAGAAACTACCAGAGGATGGCATGGAATACAGCGTAAGGAACTCATAAATAAGGTAGTTTTCACCGCTCAACGGAAACAGATCCATTGGTTTCTGCATTACAGGCTGGACAAGTTTTAGGTTTGGTAGATAAGAAGCACTGCAAGCAGAAACGGTGCCCACATTTAGCTTTTGCTGGCTGCACAGGGTCCTTATGGCATATCAGGCAGGTTGGGTCCTCAACCTTTTCTTGCAATTTAGCAGGGTTGGCAGGTTGTTTTGCCGGATGCAAGTCTCTAATGTGGGCAAACTTGCAGGAGTCTCCATATGAGCAGTAGCCTGTTTTGTGGTATTCTTTACAGATATTTGGCTGTAAATCATGGATAATTGTAGGTGTTTTTCGCCGGGGTGAATGTGTCTGAATGGGCACGTCGCCAGAATACAAGGCTGGTTGATTGGGTTTTGGATCCGGAATCTTTTCTTTCTTGGGCTCTGTAGATGCGCTATCTGGCTCGTTAGACGCCACTGGCTCTGCATCTGCCGACCCACTTTGCTCTGCTGGCTCAGACGGTGGATCCTCAACCGGCCCCTCCGTCTCCCCACTACTTTCCTTTCTATCAATTACACATTTATTGTCTACTAGCAACTCTGTGCCGGTGGGTCTAGTGCCGGCTTTACCCAATTTACGGCGCTTGAACATGCTTAGTTAGGTTACCAACACCCCCTTTATGAGCTCGCTGGAGGAAATCGCTGCCGCTGCCGCTGCGCCGGAGGAAGATATTGACAGCGAAATTCTTAATGCAAGCATCGAAGATATCCGCACCCGCTGCCGGCTGCTCGACAATGACGTGCGGGTTATGCGCACCGAGTACCAGCGCCTCGTGCACGAGAAGAACGCAACCACTGAAACGATCCAAAATAACCAGGAGAAGATCGATAACAACAAAGTTCTACCGTATTTGGTGGGCAACATTGTCGAATTGCTGGACATTGAGGGCAAGAATACCGGTGAGGGCGCCAATGTAGATCTCGATACCGCTCGCAACTCTAAATCCGCAGTCATCAAGACCAGTACCCGCCAAACAGTTTTCCTCCCTCTTGTTGGACTTGTAGACCCCGAGGAACTCAAGCCTGGTGACCTTGTAGGCGTCAACAAGGACTCGTTTCTTGTCCTGGATACCCTTCCGGCAGAGTATGATTCGCGCGTAAAAGCTATGGAAGTCGACGAGAAACCTACCGAAACTTACTCGGATATCGGTGGTCTTGACAAGCAAATCGAGGAGCTGGACGAGGCCGTGGTTGCACCCATGCAACAAGCAGACAAGTTCAAGTCCATGGGTATCAAACCCCCTAAAGGAGCCCTCATGTATGGCCCTCCCGGTACCGGTAAGACTCTACTTGCTCGTGCGTGTGCTGCTCAATCCAATGCCACGTTCCTCAAGCTTGCTGCCCCCCAACTTGTGCAAATGTTTATTGGTGATGGTGCCAAGCTTGTGCGTGATGCGTTTGCTTTGGCTAAAGAAAAGGCTCCCACCGTAATCTTTATTGATGAATTGGATGCCATTGGTACAAAGCGTTTCGATAGCGACAAGTCTGGTGACCGTGAAGTACAGCGTACAATGTTGGAGCTGCTCAACCAGCTCGATGGATTTGGAAGCGATGACCGCGTTAAGGTGCTAGCGGCTACCAACCGTGTCGATACCTTGGATCCTGCTCTTTTGCGTTCTGGTCGTCTCGACAGAAAAATCGAGTTCCCGTTGCCTAATGAGGAGAGCAGAGCCAGTATTTTGCAGATCCATTCGCGCCAAATGACCACCGACTCGAGCATCAACTGGGACGAATTGGCTCGCTCTACCGATGAATTTAACGGTGCACAGCTCAAAGCAGTATGCGTGGAAGCAGGCATGATTGCACTGCGTACCGGCAAGTCGGTGATTTCCCACGAAGATTTTGTGGATGCAATTTCTGAAGTCCAAAGCAGAAAGAGCAAGAGCGTTTCTTTCTATGCTTGAGAAAAGGAGCTGTAATTTTTAGGTATGATGGCAGTTTTATTTATGTCTCTATGTAGATGAATCTGGAGGCAATTTTACGGCAATCGCTGAGGTTCGCTGAGGTTCACTGGCCGTTCCCCAATGGAAGGCTGGTATTTCCCTCCTTATCTTGGATGTGGTTCCTATATAATATCACAACTATGATCAATTCGCTGCCTAGGTAACCATAGAATGACGTTGTATTTAGCCTCAGAGTGGGCCATTGATCTAACAACCCCAGTGATTTAAAACACGAGTGCTAAGCGACTTGAGCTGCAAAATCGGTGCTTTACCGGTGCTGAAAATACCTCTGACTACCCCTTACACCCAAATGTTTTGCTCTGCAAGTACCACCCACTCTTTAAGGGTCTTCTACTATGCAGGGTCCTGCATGAGTTGTTTTTGTCTCAGTCTATGCAAAAGCAACAATCACGAGATAATATAGACAAGTGTACAGCAAATTAACGGCTTTTGTAGAATTCAGTTGTAGAATGCCCTCTTTTGTCTAGTGCAGGCCCCGTTTTTCTATGCTTTTCAAAGCACCCATACGGCTCCACATACCAAACAGAACCTGGAGCGTAACGAGCGTCACAAGTGGCACCATATGAAACGCTAAAGTACCCAAGATCCATCACCGCTCAAAAATCCAATGTCGGCTGGTGAGGCAATCGATGCCCAGTCGACTTGCAGACGCACATGCCAGCCACCCAAATTAAGGTCCTGCATCCAGCGACAAACTCCATCCAACTTGCGTCTCATGACTGAAGAGGACTCCAAGAGTAGCCGGCACTCTGTTTGGTCACAATTTCATTCGCCTGTCTTGGAAAACGCCACTGTAGTAGATTTTGAACAGATGAATCCCCAGGATAAAGCCAGGCAGGTGGAAATTCGCAAAGTTAGGCAGAGTATCGAGGAGATGAGTGTTTTACTAGCTGAAATGCAAGAAATGTACCATGATCCGTCGCAGCAGGATTCCCAGGACGACATGAGCTCTTGTTCAGAAGCATATGTGACCGCTTTGGACATCAACTCCCCCACCAGCTCTCGCAATGCAGTCCAGAAACAAATTCCTCGCAAGACCAGCCAGGCGTTTGCGGCATCAGCAAGCGTAGATTCTGACGGCACAGCGGCAGTGGAGCGGATTGAGGGGCCCCAGCGGAAGCTGCGAATCGATACTGCTACAAATAGAGAAAGTCTCAGAGCAAGTTTCGCAAATACCGCAGTTTCACCCAACATGAGCGAGATCAACTCTCCTAAACGCCGTGAAAGAGCATCTCCACAACGTCACTCTGTCTATTCCCAAGTACCCGAACGGTCCCCGCACAGGAATGCCACTGCAGATGCTAGGCACTCAGTCAATGGATCCTCAAGCAATATTCTCAGCAACAAAAGCACTGTGCACCAGCACCAGCGCTCTTTATCCCAGCCTAATGAAGTATTCAGTGTGTCCAAGCACGACCTACCCAAGGATACCCGTCACCATCATCATCCCAAGGGCCACGCTCTCAGCCATGCTCAACAAACATGCAAGCATCCCAAAAACGGTACAGAGAATTCTCGCAGCAAGTCTCGTCGCAGCAGTCGCAAGGGCCTGAGTGAGGAGCTGGTAAATGAGAAACTCGACCACAGCAGCGAGCTCTCTATCGATAACTTGGACTTGCCCGACAGTGAGCGCAAGTTGCTAGAGAGATTCATCACGGCCCTCTCGAAACTTAGCGTCGAGGTACAGATGGATGAAGCAAAACGGAAAGAAGGTCGCAGGCGCATGAACAATGCCCTCAGAGCATTAGAAGGGTGGATATAAGCTGCTCTACTTAGCATTAGGATTCTAATTAATTATTCAAGCAAAAATTTTGGTTTAAACTGGTAGCAACTGATGATGAAGAGATTTGTGGCCTCAGTCGATTTCTTCGAGAATGGGACCATCATGTTGTTCATCATGTTGTTCACCAGTGGGATTTAGATCTTCGTTCTCACTTGAACTCGTGTCGCTGGTCAATGTACCGGTTGACGCGTCCTGTGTACCATCCTCACCGGTAAAGGTAAAAACGCCGTCATTGCTTTGGATCTCACCACCGGGGTACTGCGTTTCTGGCATATCTCTAGGCCTCTTGTTCATTTCATGGTCAAGGTCCCATCCAAGTTTCTGGCATAGCAGTTCAACGACATCGTCGCATGCACCAAGCAGTGACATTTCAAACCGATAATGTTTACAAGGAGTTTTGGAGATGTATATTTGAGGTACGTGACGCTCAACTACTTTGACAATTCCGCTCACTGGCATTACTTTGAGGGAGGTACCAACACAGATGAGGAGGTCGCAATTTTTGGAATCGCCTCCTTTGAACAAGAGATCGTCAAATCTGTCGGGTAAACTCTCGCCAAAAAATGTGATTTCAGGCTTGAAAACTCCAAAGCTATCCGGTAACTCGTGATCTTCTGCCTCCAATTTCTTGGCCTTTGCAGTGCAAGGCTCGCACCTCGGTACCTTGCCGGCAAGAATATCGGGGTAAAGTGTAGTTCCGTCTACTTTACGAAAACATGAAAAACAGTAGGCGATTCCAAATGAGCCGTGGCATTGTACTAGTTTGTCTGCACTGATCCCTGCCTCAATCTCGAGGTTGTCGATGTTTTGTGTGTAGTTACGCAGCAACTTGCCTTTGTCCTGCAAAATACGAATGAATTGATGCGTAGGAGTGAACTTTTTCTCGGCAGGCAATATTTTTTTAGCCACAGAGTAAAAGATAGAGGGGTCGTGGCGAAAGAGCTTGATATCAAAGACTTCCTGAGGATCATTGAGTCCCAAATGCTTTAATTGGGCATAAAGTCCATCATCCGATCTAAAGTCGGGGATTCCCAGCGAGGTGGAGATACCGGCGCCGCTCACCACGATGATGTTTTGTGCATTTTTGATGGCCTCGGCAAGCTGGTCGAGGGTGCGTGGTTCAGGCAACCGAGGCCGTCTACGCAAATACTCACGCATTGCTATTTGAACCATAATTTCAAGTCTGCTGTCGCTGTAGGACTCTGCTTTGGAGGTCTCTAGTGGGAATCCCAGGGCACATAATAGCTGTACTAGAGGCACTGGTCGAGGACTATTCAAAAGGTATCTGGTCATAAATAAAACGGGGCCTCCGTCGATGAGCGAGCTGGTGATCTCCTTGGCTGTGGCAGGGTCGATTTTGACCACATCGCCAGTGGGTTTCTCATCATCATTGAGCATATCCTCCATCTCTTCAATGATGTTTTGGAAATAGGCCTCACCATTTTCATCCTCATCCTGGCTCTCGTCTTTGGCTAGCGGCTCGTGACCCTGCTCCTCAACCTCAGCCCGATCGAGCTCCAAGCTCTCGTTTTGGAGGTCAGACTCGAGCTCTTCTATTGTGGGGCCGTCTAGCTCATCGATAGTTACAGTACTCTGATGGCTTGGGCTTTGGTTGGGGATCTCATGCCGAAGAGGGGGCTCAGCAGTGCCATCTCTCGACACCAGAGCCTGTCGTTTGGAAGCCTGTTCCATTGAAAAGTTTGTCAGAATGGTACCACAAAATACACAGAGGTGTCTTGTCGGGATAATAAGAATTAGTTGAATTATACATTTAAGCAAGAAATTATAAATAGAATCTTCTAGAGAGACCGAATGGCCAGCTAAAGTTGTGTAGTCGAGTGACGGTCAGGCCCACAATGTGGGTCCTCTTGTGGGCCCGCGATGTAATTATCAGAATACCCGCCGGCTAGTGTCCTGTAGAGATTTAGGGTGCCAGGCATCTTGTATGAGAGGCTAGAATCGCAGTCATTTTTACTTTCTGGCTACCTTGCTCTGCCATCCCCACCTCATCCTCCACTCACTTTGATTTATACCCAATTCCAGTATAATCATGTGATACCAGCTTGGATCCCTGATGCCGCTTGGACTGCTGATCCAGCTTGGATTCCTGATCTAGCTTGGACTCCTTGGGCTCCCCAACCTCAAGACCAAACCCTCGCCTAAGGGCAGCCCCGAAATCAGCTACACTGAGCTCACGGTAACTTTCCTCACTTGGATCATCCGGTAGCTCGTCAATATGCTCATACCACTCCTTTGCTTCCCACTCTGGTTCGGGATCGGAATCCATTTTGATCACTGGCAGCTTCTGCTCCTTTACGTTTTCGGGCTCCAACGATGTGACTTTTCTCGTGCGCTTGAGCTGCGAATCGTCTTGCTCATCCAGTGCTACTCGTTTGCCCCTTTTGGGCTTCTTGAATTGCAGATTCATTTGTAGCCTCTCCTCCCCTTCGGTAGGCTGTGGTTATGACATCACTAAGGCTAGTGCTTCGAGGCCTACATACTAGCGTACCCCGGCTTCAGAAGGCGGCACCCCTTGGGTTTTTGGATAAAATACAGGCCCTAGCCACGGATATTGCAAAACGGGCAAACACTGTGACAGGGTATGATCACATTGAGCAAATTAAGCAGCAAATCAGGGAATCCGAGTCCCAGGTCTCGGGGTTGAAATCAAACGTCGAGACGAATCGAAAGAAATATGCCTCTGCAGTAACCAATCACTCAAGTGTGCAACGTGCAATCAATGATTTGCTGCATCGCAAATCCGAGTGGACAGCCCAAGACGTTGACAGGCTCAGCAAGCTGTACAAGGAAGATCATCAAACAGAGAAGATATTGGAGGAAGCAAAAGCTCAAACAGAGGCCACGGAGGCTGCTCTTGAGACTCAGAGGGTCCAGCTGGCTCAGCTCATCATGGATCGATACCGTGAGGAACAAATCTGGAGCGACAAGATTCGCCAATTTAGTACGTGGGGCACGATGATCCTGATGGGGTTTAACGTTTTACTGTTTATATCCGTGCAACTATTCGTAGAGCCCTGGAAACGGCGTCGACTTATTCGCCAATTCGAGGAGCAGCTCAACGCCGATAAGACGATTGAAGAGACGGTGATCCCCGAGCCAATTGGGGTAGATATCGCGTACTATCAAGTCAAGGATATTCTTGAAACTACACAAGACTGGAAAACAAAGCTGAGCAGTATCTGGCAGGTCTGCGTATCGCTCGGAGGACGCATTTGGGACCACCTAAGTACTAGTCAAGTCGATACACCTCTGTTGGTTACACTTGGGTTTTTTTACATTACAATGTTACTGAGTAGGTGATGTATATGGGTAGATAGGTTATGAGTTATGAGTAGTGGTGGGGCACTCTTAGGAGTCCCGTGTAGAATTGAAAGATAAACGGGGCCTGTAGGCTGCTCACAGTGCTCACCTTCTGTTTGTGCTCACCTTCTGACCCTCTGCTTGTGCCCTCTGCTTGTGCCAACCTCTGACCTCTGACCCTCTTCTCCCCACCTTGCCACATACGCCACGAAAATTGTTCACTCACCATGGGATCCTCAAGGCTACCTCAAGTGCCATATCTCAAAGTTAAGGACACAAGACTAGGCCAGAAACAGGCAGGCACATGCGTTGTAGCTCTCACAAATCTCCTCTCTTGCTGGGCGTCCAACGGCGAGGGTGTTGCGGCATGCAAGCACCTTGAACAGGAGCTCAAGGAGTGCATGGTCGGTCGCAAATACGTCAAGGCCAAACGCAGTACCGTAAACTATCATTCGAACCGTTTGCTCGGCAAGATCAACCCCAAACCCCATGATTAAGTCGAGGTCCCGGCAGCCCCTTGTTTGAAACACGGCTCATCTTATTTGATGAGATAGCTTTCGCTAGTTTTTTCTTTATAGTATTGTGTATTGTATATAGTTTGAGAGGCAGGGCAAGCAAGAGCAGCGGGACTGTTGCCTTGTCTGGCTTTGTTTTAAATGGCAAATGTGCATGGGGTGCGTAAAGTGCAGTGCAAATCCACGTTTGACGGGCGTAAAGAAACCTCATTTGATGGGCGTACAAAACACTCACGCTCTCACGCTCTCACTCACACTCACCCAAACACACTCTCACTCTCATTTATGCACCCCTTCGCCACACCAAGGATCGCCTCTCCCAGCTTACTTGACAACTACACCCAACCCCTTTACACAGGTCAGCAATGAGCGAACCGAATTCGGATCGAATCCGTGAAATGATTCGCCGAGAGCGGGCGCTTCTCGAGGGCGCAAAGGCTCTTAGCGCGAGTACATCCAACGCCAAGGTTCTGCAGCAGTGTCGCTCCAATATCCGCGATGCACAAACAAACATTGCGTACCTAGAGCAGGAGCTGGCCAAGAGCGCTAATCCCAGCACAAACGCCACGCCGCACGCGAATGTGACCGGTCTAGAGCTTTTGCGCTACGACAACCCGTTCATGGGCCAGCGTATCCAGTTTATGCTGCAGCAGCTCGACTTTAAGCTTAGCCTCGCAAAGCAGTACAAAAAGGGTATCGAAAAGTTGCAGAGATTGTATTCCGAGGAGCACGATCGCCAGGCAAGAGACCAGGCCGCCGAAAATCTCGCCGAAAGCACCGCTAAAATCGAGTTGTTACGGTACGCCCTCAAGCGTTACACCGACCTCCAGCTCAATGTAAGCGACGACGCACAGCCCTTACGCGAGAACGCAAGGCGTCCAGTGACTGGTACTTTGCACCTGTTTATCTCAAAGATCGATGGCGTGGACCACACCACGTTCTCCGCCTCTCGCAATGTTGAAACCCGCCTTGTTTTAAGAATAGAAAACCAATTGGTGGGGCAGGCAGTGGCCCGCGGCGACGTCTTTAACGAAGAATTCCATATCCCCGTTGAAAAGGCTAATGAATTGGAAATCGTCGTTTACGACCAGATCAGCGAGCAGAGCAAGCCCGTCGCCATCATGTGGGTCAGAATCAACGATGTGGTCGAGGCCCTGCGTCGTAAAGGCGTGCAATCTTTGGCAGATAAAGGCTGGGCCAACGCCGATACCGTCATTCGTGAGGCCTCGGTCCATCCGGCCGGTAATAGCAGACCCCAGCCCACCGGAACTTCCTCCCCAGGCTCTGCTGCCCATGCCCCAAATAATGCATCAAATTCTTCGGCATCCGAATCAGTCGAAGGGTGGTTTATCCTTGAGCCAGCTGGCCGCATCTACATTCGCATGCAGTTTGACAAGAACGCTCCTAATAAGACCAAGATCTACCATGACGGGCTAGGTCGTCATAATGCCATTGTTCGTAAACAGGAAGACGCCACCGAGATCATGGGTCATCAGTTTGTGCACCAGCGTTTCTACAATATTATGCGGTGTGCCATTTGCGAGGAGTTTATGACTTTTCCCTTTCAATGCGTCGAGTGTAATTTCGCTTGCCATAAGCACTGCGTTTCCAAAGTGGTCACCAAGTGTATCTCGAAAACTAGCACAGAGACTGACCAGGCCGAGCAGCTCAACCACCGCATTCCTCACAATTGGGAGCCTAGTTCTAATATGAGCGCCAACTGGTGCTGTCACTGCGGTCTCATTCTGCCGTTTGGTAAACGCAAAATCCGCAAGTGTACAGAGTGCGGAATCATGTGCCACACTAACTGCATGCGCTTTGTGCCCAACTTTTGTGGTATGTCTATGGAGATGGCTGCTCAGATCCTCTCTGCGATTCGCATGACCAAGAACGATCAAAAGAAGCGAGTGACTGGTGGCTCTAACGCGTCTTCTACCACTACTCTGGTCGGTTCGAATGCCTCGCATGGTAGTCCCAAAAATCCCTACCTTGATGGCAAGCCTACCCATTCTACAGTGCACGCCCCTCCCCCTCCCAGTTCTCGCAAGGTTCCTCGCAAAAAGGTTCCTGATCATGTTGCCCAGAGCCGTCATCAAAAGACTGCTAGCGATGAATCCACTGACCAGAGACTTGATCTTTCGCTTGATCTTGGCAATACTTCCTGGTGGAATGATAAAGCTATGCAAGAGTTTACTAGTGACCCGTCGCAATCGCAGTCGCAGCCCCAGCAATCAAAAATACCCAAGGCAAAGGTTCAGCAACCACAGCCACAGCCTCCTGCCAAACAGGCTATCCCACCAGCACACACCCATCATCAGCCCTGGGCCCCCGATCAGTCTGCAGTGCGCAAGACGCCGTCACCGACTACTAATACTAGCACTCAGCACGCTAGCACCCCTCAATCTGTTAAAAAGCCTGTGCCGGCAGTGCCCTCTGCTCCAGTAATTCCCCCTGTCTCAAGCGTTCATTCGCCGCCAAACAGTACAGATGCTGATGTTAAGGAAGCCAGTGCAAGTGCTGCATTAGCGGCTGCAGAGCAACTTCTGAAAAAGAGTCCCAAAAAAGAAAAGGAAGATCACCACGCGGGAAGCTCTTCTGCTGCGCCCGCTGCCCACCGCCGGAAACCCAAGGTTGGCCTCGATGATTTCAGCTTCTTGGCAGTACTCGGAAAGGGTAATTTTGGTAAAGTCATGCTTGCAGAATCAAAGCACACGCAAAAACTGTATGCTATCAAGGTGCTAAAGAAGAACTTTATTATCGAGAACCGCGAAGTTGAGAGTACTCGCAGCGAAAAGAATGTCTTTTTAATCGCAAACAAGGAGCGTCACCCGTTTTTGATTAACTTGTTTGCGTGTTTCCAAACTGCTAACCGTATCTATTTTGTGATGGATTATGTTAGTGGTGGTGATTTGATGTACCATATCCAAAAGGAGCCATTTGTTGCCGGTAGAGCTCAATACTATGCGGCAGAGGTATTACTAGGTCTCAAGCATTTCCATGATAACGATGTTATTTACCGCGATCTCAAGCTTGATAATATCTTATTGACGCTCGACGGTCATATTAAAATCGCCGATTACGGATTGTGCAAGGAGAACATGGGCTATGGTAAGACCACTGGTACTTTTTGCGGTACCCCCGACTTTATTGCCCCCGAGATTCTTTTGGATCAAAAGTACGGCCGCTCAGTCGACTGGTGGGCTCTTGGTGTGCTCATGTACCAGATGCTTCTGGGCAAGTCGCCGTTCCGTGGTAAAGATGAAGACGACGTTTACGATGCGATTCTGAGCGATGAGCCTCTTTATCCCATCCATATGCCCAAGGACTCTGTCTCGATTGTTCAACAGCTTCTTGAACGCGATCCCAAACGCCGCCTGGGGTCAGGCCCTACTGATGCCCTGGAGATCATGCAGCACCCATACTTTGCCAACATTAATTTCGATGATCTCCTTGCCCGCAAAGTACCCCCTCCTTATATTCCCCAGCTCGATAACCCCCGTGACGTTCGCTACTTTGATTCCGAGTTTACCTCTGAGATGCCTGCCCTCACCCCCATGAATAGTACATTGTCACCCAGCATGCAAGAGCAGTTTAGAGGATTCTCTTATGTTTATTCAGACCAAGTTTGATAGTCTTTCTTTAATTTATATTATTTTGCCTTGAGCTTAGCTTATAGAGTGTCACGTAGCCATTCCCCAGACGTGCGGCCCGTACAGGGAAGAAAAAACAACTGAGCCCATACAGTCCAACAGAAAATAAAGTCCAGCTCTGAGCTGTTGGTGGATTATCAACTACTATACCTACTTATGACCCCTATAAGTGTGGCCCCCACTGATGGCTCGGCTGCAGAACAGATTCCTTACAATACACAAAAACAGAGACAAGATAAAAGAGAAAGCAATAAAAGTAGAATGCAAATGAAGCAAACACTTTACAAAGGGAAAACCCTAGCACTTGTGGGCTAATGGGACCCAAGAGTAAGAGCGAAAAGGTGTAAGAATTGAGGCTGCTATGTGGGTCCAGTATAGATACTGACTCGAACCGAGAATACTCAACAAACATACAACGAGATTCAAACATGGCTATACCGACAGATCAGCGTTACACGTGAACCCACTATACAGCTCTCAAAACTTCAAGGATGCGAAACAAGGTTCACAGCTCCAGGTACAGCAGATGCAGTAACCAAACTCAGAAAGTTGGTTGATAACAGGAAAAATCTGAATAGATAAGTGGACAAATGAGCACACCACTATCAGCATGAAAACAGGCAGGTGCCTTATAGAACGGCAGCATAGCAGAACAAGGTATAATAAAGTCAAGGCGAGGGAAAAGGGTACATATGGAAGATACAAGCACCACTGAACACTCCATTCAGAAGATACAAGAGGCAGGCAGAATGAAATAGCAGTATAACGTTTCTGCAATAATAAGCAGTAAACCATACAGGTCAATAGTAGTACAACTGCGGGAACATCACAGCAAGTAAGAGAAAGTGAGAAAGACAGAATACAATAAGTCACGAAGGGAATCAGAGGCTCACAGTCGCAGGTAAAGAGCGATCAAGTAAACATCAACAGAAACAACACTTTGCACCATTGACAAGAGATAACAGGACCCACTTCGTGAGGCGGCTGATAAGAGCCAATGGGGGGTAGCCAATCGAAATTGTCGATGGGACCCACATTGAGGAAAAGGGCAAAGACAGGAAAAATAGCGGGCGACCAAGGGTCCTCAAGCCACCTCCATATAGACTAGCAGGCAGGAACATATAACTCTTAGTTTGTGAGAGATTTGGAGAGTGCCAATGCCCAGAGTTAATATAGACTAGGGTTGCGGAGATGCATAATATGCAGGAATATGCATGCTGATATAACCCCAAATCATTATAAAATGTGACTGTGGGACCCTAGTCAGCTCATTTCGCTTGAGGTGTTGGAAATATGAACAGCCGCGGCATTGATGAGTTGATTAATGAGACAAACCAACGCCTGGAAATGTACAAAACAGCCAATATCGGTAACCTTTTGACCGAAACACTCGCCAGCGTGGATGAGGCCACCAAGACCATGGAGCAGAGTTTGTCTACACTCGAGCGCATCAAGCACCAACTAGAGGACAAAGCCAAGAATCAGCAGTCCCACATTTCTGAATTGGCTGAGGTTGAACGCGACTTCGAGCTCCGCCGTGATCAACGATATCAGGAAGCTTTAGTCCAGCTGAAGGATCTCATTGCCGCGCCGCTAAGGGCTGAGTTGCTCCATACTCGTGAAGAGATAAGCCGTTTGAACCATGATTTGGCCGAGCTCCAACAAAAGACTCTCCCGGATGTGGTCACTGAAGAGCAATTTAAGGATATTCTTGAGCTTGACGCTTTTGAAAGTTTAGGCCTAAAGCTCAAAAAAGTTGAGCATATGAGTAGAGACGAGGTGTGGCAAGTTTTAGAGGACATTTGGGGATGAGGAACGCCCGCGACAACATACCTCCGTTTGCGCACTCGGCCAAGACTTTACACTCTAATTTATCTGCGGCTTAATCGAATAATACTTGAAAGTGTCAGTCGCAGCTCTACGACGGTTGGTCCCCTGCGAGTACCGAAAGCGGGGCTAATTGCATTTTCAATGGCTACCGAATGTAAACGACCGTTATCAAAGTGGACTGCCGACTTTACAGGGTGGGGAGCTCTAGCCGCTCCAGCGAGCAGTTTAGAGGATTCTCTTGTGTTTATTCAGACCAAGTTTGATAATCTCTCTTTAATTTATATTATTTTGCCAAAGTGTCTTATTTACATCTGCTAATGACGTCGTTTTGATAGAATTTAGTTAAATACAGGTCAATTGACCTGGGCGCACCTAATCGCGCATTTATATCTCTAAACTAAATTAGGCAGCTCATGGCCGCGGTCAAAGTCCTCTGGGATGTTGGCACAAAACAAGGGAGCTTGGGCGCTATGCCCGAATTGGTGAAATAACCCGGAACCTCTCTTTATGGGCGGTAGGGTGACCACACCCGAGGGTTGGCAAAAGCCGTCCCTCGAGCTCTAGTACAGTTGAATAGGTCTGTCCAGACTCAGCCTCACGTGATTGTCTTGTACCTCTGCCATTCCCTTGGCTGCAGGAACAAGCGTGTGCACGCCATATCACGTTATCTAGCACGATCATCGTCTTGGTGGTTTTCTGGCAATTTTCTGGCAGTTTCTGGCCTTTATTTGTGTCGATCCATAGACACTCTTGGATTGAAATGGTTTAAAAGACCGATCGCGTTCCAGTTCCCTTGGTAAACTCTTGCTACAGCTCATCCTTCCAGGTGCCTCTACTTACTACTTGCATACTCATGCATGTCCGTGCATACATTGGGTGGTTTTCCAACCCCTGATCTTTTTCTCTTTCTTAATGAAATCCGGTGATCACGATGACACCGTTCTGAGTGTAGAGACGGTGTCGTCCTATCATAGTACTGATTCCCCGGGACTTGCCCTCAAAGACGGAGAGGATAGGCTCGCCCGTAAACTCACCAGTCGCCAGGTTTCGATGATTGCAATTGCCGGGGTTATTGGCACTGGTTTGTTTCTCGGTACTGGCAAAAGTTTGGCCAAAGCGGGCCCCGCATCGATGCTCATATGCTATACTTTTATGGGCATCATTGTGTACCTGACAATGCTCAGCCTGGGCGAGATGGCTACGTATATGCCGGTCCCGGGCTCTTTCTGTACCTACTCGCGCAAGTTTATTGATCCTGCTGCCGGGTTTGCTATGTTTTGGAACTATTGGTTTAACGATGCCGTCTCCACGGCCAGTGACTTGACTGCCTTGCAGCTGGTGCTTGAGTATTGGAATATTAAGGTCCCCGGGTGGAGTGTTGCGCTCATTTTTTGGGTTTTCTTGCTGGTGATCAACGCCATCTCTGTCAAAGCCTATGGAGAGCTCGAGTACTGGCTAGCACTCCTCAAAGTCGTCTCCATCATCATTTTTCTGATTTTGGGTATTGTGGTCAACGCCGGCGCCAATACTGACCACGAATACTTGGGGTTCAAGTATTGGCACCTCGAGGGGGCCCCTTTTGTCAATGGCATTCGCGGGTTTGCCTCCATTTTCGTTACCGCTTCGTTTGCGTACGGTGGTACCGAGAGTATTGCCGTGACAGCTGGTGAGACCAAGAACCCCAAAGAGGTCATGCCCCGCGCCACGCGCACTGTTTTCTGGCGTATTCTCATCTTTTACGTCCTAAGCGTCTTGTTTATTGGTATCAACGTGCCCTACAACTACCCGGGACTCAGTACCGGTGATTCGGCAGTTTCGCCATTCACGATCGTGTTCCAAAAGGCTGGATCCAAAGCTGCGGGCTCATTTATTAATGCCGTGGTGGTCACCTCTGTGATTAGCGCTGGAAACCATGCCCTGTATGCGGGAACCCGTATCCTTTACGGTATCAGTATGAACGGCTATGGCCCCCGATTTATTGGCAAACTGACCCCGAATGGCGTTCCTTGGGTTGCGCTGCTCGCCACCTGGATTGTTTCGGGGCTCTGCTTTGGCTCCTCGTTCATCGGTACCGGTACCCTCTGGTCATGGCTCCAAGCACTTGTTGGAGTATCCAACCAAATCTCATGGCTGTGTATTGGAATCGCTTCCATTAGGTTTAGAAAAGCAATGAAAGCTCAGGGCAAAGAGCATTTGCTGGTCTTTCGCAACTGGACCTACCCCCATGGTACCTACTTTCAGGTAATAATGCTCGTGTTTATCCTGTTGGTACAAGGCTGGACCTCATTTAGCCCATGGGACGTGTCGAGTTTTTTCCAAAACTACATTGAATTATTTATTTTCCCGGTGATGTTTATTGGGTGGAAGCTCATCAAGCGAACCTCATTTGCCAGGGCCGCAACCATGGACCTCGACAGCGATGTTTATCAAGATACACAGCAAGATATTGATGATACTAAAGCTGTTCATGAGAGGCCTTGGTGGCGGAGAATTGTTTCGTATGTTATTTAAGTAATGGGTGAGTACCCTCTATGATAAATTAGTGTGGTGAGTGCACCCTACGATTAGCGCGGGTGAGTGCACCTGTGGAGAGCTGAGGTGAGTGCACCTGTGGAGCTGAGCTGCCGTTAGAGTTCACGTCTCCAGTATTTAGGTAAAGTTAAGCTATTAGCGAAATAAGTTACTTGCGGGTAAAGACAATGTTTGCGCGGATTGGAATATGATCACTGGGGTGGTGAGCATTGGGGAACCCGACATAATGCTGGGCATAGTCTTCATCAACAGGGCCTAAAAGCGCGGTGACGGCCAGCTGTTGGCTTGAATACCAAATGTAGTCAATGGCCTCGACAAAATTAGGAGTGTAGTTGGTAAACGGTAGCTCCAGTCCATCCGTGTAAGCGCTCTTGAAGTTGAGTTTTGTTTGGATTCCCTTTTGGGTGAAATCGCCATAACTATACCCCAGCATATCGCGATGGTCCGGCTCGACTTTGGATTGTGAAAAGAGCTGGTAAACGCCCGAGTGAACATCCGAGTTGAAATCGCCGCAAACAATCATTGGGAGCTGTTTGTGCTTGTTGTACTTGTCTGCGAATTTTTCCATTTCCTCGAGCAAGATTGCCGACTGCACGATCTTGACATCACAAAACGCAGGATCCCAGTGTAAATGAGTATTTGCGAGCATAAACTGGTGGCCCGACTTGACGTGTTCAAAGATGGCCACGAGTGCAACGTTATCCTTGGTCATGACACGGTTAAACGTATCGACCGACTTTTTGAGATCGTCCTTGAGAAGTGCTTTGGTGTTGTACTCGACATGTGTATGTTGAATTAACTTTACGGCACTCTCACGGTAAAAGATTACGCAGCCGTCGACGTTGCGTGATTCGGTCGCTGAAGTCATTGTCCGCGCGCGGGTCTTGGGGTAAAACAGAGACTTGTATCCCCTTTGGTTGAAATGGGGGTACCATACTTCCTCGCATGCTACGGTATTGACTTCTTGCAAGCATATAATGTCACTCTCATGAGCATTAATCTCCTCCACCAATAACTTTGCCCGGTACGCCCAATCGAGGGCCCATGACGGTGTGTAGCCGTAAAGCTGCGGGGTGGCGTACTTTTCACACAGAGTATTGTAAGAGAGGATAGTAAACCCAGGGTTTTCTTTGAATTCAGTCTCCAATTCGATCCATTTACGAGGTGAGGGGGCACGTCCCACGGGAGCATGGTCTCTGAGCTCTACCACTAGGCCCTTTGTACCTTCAGTAGCCATAATCTCGCGGTCACGGTCCTGGATCGGGTTTCCGTCAATACCCAGGACCTCGAGCTGAAACAGGGACCCCAACTCGGAAGGGAGCTTGGAGATCTGGTTATCAAACAAAAACAAGTGGCGTAAGCTGACCATCAGGCCCATCTCAGGGATAATCTCGCTGATATTGTTTGAGCTTAGGTCGAGAACGCGTAGTTGTGGCATTTTCGTGAGCGCGATGGGGATCTGCTCCAAATTGTTGTGCCCAAGGTACAATCTCTGGAGAAAAGTGTAGGCAAACAGTCTTGGGGTGGTTGCACGGAGCCCCTGGCCACTCAGATCGATCGAAGTCCAAAATTGCTTGTTGATATCCTCATTAATATGACGTACCCTCTCGGCCTCCATTTGGTCCTTTTTCTCCTGGGGGTTGGCCTGCTGCCGCGCGGGGGTTGTCGGGCCGGCTGATGCGTTGGTTTGGGCGGCCTGGGCAGCCTTTTGCTGCTTGACTAGCGCGCCCGCAACCTCGTCGAGTGTCTGCGGGCCACTGAACCCAGGGCGAGAGCCACGCGCCGCTGCCCTCGCAAAGCTGTGTGGCTCTACCGCCTTTCTAGAAATTTGTGCAAGTTGAAACTGCTGCTTCCAGTATATACTGTTTTCCCAATCTTCCTGCGTCATTCATGAGCTGGAGTTTAAGGGGGGTTCAAGGGGGTTTGAGTAGGGTGGGTGGCGGGTAGCCCGGCGTGGTGGCGCACAGACGTGCGGTGGCGTATGGAGATATTGTGGCGCATCGTGCATCGTGCCCAACCCCACCACTATGACCCTGCTGCTCATTCCATGCCTCGAGCACCGAAATTCACGAAAACAGCAGTTGTGCAACACCTGACCGAGCAAATTAGTCTCGACCAGTTTACAAACAAGTGGGTTGTGCTCGTGTTTGTGCCCCTCGCTTTTACGTTTGTATGCCCAACCGAAATCATTGCGTTGAATGAGTCGCTGCCTCAGTTTGAGAACCGCTCTGCTCAGGTCCTCGTCGCCTCTACAGACTCAGAGTTTGCCCTCTTAGCTTGGAATAAGCTTGAGCGTAAAAATGGAGGCCTCGGCGGCGTCAAGGTTCCTCTTTTGGCCGATACAAACCACTCGCTTTCACGGGATTATGGGGTACTCGTTCCAGAGCAAGGCATTGCCCTCAGAGGAACGTTTCTCATCAACCCTCAGGGTGAAATTGTGCACAAAAACATCAATGACACACCTGTGGGTCGCTCGGTGGACGAGATTTTGCGGGTCATTGATGCGTTTCAGTTTGTGCAAGAGCACGGAGAAAAGTAGACACTAGTCTTATAAATATTTAATTAGGTACGCTCGCAGAACTGAGTTTGCTCTGCAAGGCTCTGGCAGCCTCTACTCTGGGGTCACTACTATGCTTGAACTAACAGAAGTTCGTAAATCTTGGGAAAACAGCAGCGAGTATTTTATTACACCCCTGACGGTAAGCTCAAAAGTATTTGTAGAAATCTGTTGCCATAGTTCAGTGGCATTAGCACAAGGTGACACAAGCCTAATGGTGCTCATACTAAACACATTCTTGGGATTAAAGAGGGAGCCAGCAAAAACCAAGGGGGACTCAATATCCTGAACATTTCCGAGAAGTACAGCACGTTTAGACGAATCAAAGACCGCTGGGTCAGTCCAAGCAGACTCACTCTCAAGTACATACTGCGATGTAGCAAACAAATCCAAATCTACTGAAGAGGTTGAAACCGTAAAGCAGCCCGGGTTCTTGGCCTGGACGATAATTGATAAAACAAGCTCCTTATCGCTAGGAAACACATCCACCAAACGGGCAATTCTGATTCCGACCAACGGTCTTGACGATGCCACTAGCACACCAACAACAAATGTGCAAAACAGCACACACATCACGAGTCCCAAGACCCAGAGAGTGACGCGGATATAAAACGGGGCGAGTCTTCTGTTGGCGCCATAGTCGTGAGGTGTGGGCGTTGTAAACTGTTGTGATCTGGCTATATGGCTCAATGGCGTTGTTTCATCAATCAAAGGACCGGGGCCGTCATCGTCCTCCTCATCATCTAAATCACCGCCTCGCCACCGGTTCAAGTACACGTTTTTGGCCTTGACGCTATCATTTTTGTTGAGAGGGAGCATTCGGGCCTGGTTCTCGCCGAGAAACGAGCGTTTCCTCCTGCCCCGCTCCTGCTGCTGCTGCTGCGTATGCTCCTCCTCAATCCGGGTCCGCTGTGGTGACGGGTGAGCAACGGTGGGAGGACCACTGTTTGTGTTGATTGTATGCACCAACAACCGTTGAGACCCACTATTAGATTTAGGGTGAGGACTTACCGGTAGAGAGATTGTGGACGAGGTGCGCAAGTTGTAAGGTCTGCGTATCGTATCGCGATTTGTGTCGTAAACAAACGTCTCGTCCGAGTCGCTCGACGCCGCTTCGTCCATGGCTGAGGCGATTTTCGCCGCAAAAATGTCCGCTCTGGACGCAGCGGCAAGACGCTTTCTGCGGGTCCTTGAGGGTGCACGTGTGCCCGGCAGCGAGGCATGATTAGAGTTCTGTGGAGCCATTTGGTCCGAGCTCTTCTTTATACGGAGCGATCCGTCCTGTGGAACCCCCAACAGGGCAACACTGTTGACGGTCTCTGTTTCGACCTCTTGGAGTCCCTTGCGTGCGCTGGGCAGGTAATTCTCTTCGTCGTCATCGCTGAAAAGAGACATCATCGAAGGTCTGTGCACGAATTTGGGTGGAGCATCGTCCGAAGTGTGCTCACGGCTCTGAGACCTTGAGGTGCGAGACGGCGGCCGTTTGGTTGAGCGTTTGGGCGGCGGGTGCGGTACAATTGTGGAAAGAGTCTCATTGGTTCCACCCTCATCGCTTGAATTGTCAAACGATGGCATTTAAAGAGAGAGTCTCGCTGATTTCCGAGGAGGGGGGTGTCAACAGGGTCTGAAGGTGCAAGAAACGTAAGGTAATGCCTTTGCGACAACCCGAGAGGTCTAGAATGAGGTGAGGGGGATTGCTGTATAAATAGCTCAAAATAGGCCGCACTTGTTATTTTCATAGCTATGCGATGGTGCGGCCTTTTTCTCCGGCCAAAATTTAGAGACGCATAAGACGTGGCCGGCTGTCAAAAGGGATCGGCACCAGTACTTTGTTTAATTTATATAACTAGGAAGTATGTGAATGGTGTTGCCGGTGTTACCACTAGAGTGATTATGCTTGGATGAGCAACTTAGACAGTGTGTTGGTCTAGAACATGCATACATCTGAGACACCATGGAATGATAAGAGGGAGAAGCCGAGTTGGAGTTTATGGGGGTACGGGGAGAGCTGGGGTTTTAGGGATACGGATGGAGAGCTGATAGGGGCAACGGATGAGTGGGGATTGAGGGGTTTTCGATGGCCAATGGCTCTGACAGCGATAATCTGACAGCCGATAGACTCCCTGCATTATCTGCATTACCTGACTACTACCGGCTATCACTCTACTGCCAAACAACACAGACTGCAGACAGGTTGATGGAGCTTACTTGTCAAATGGCTCATGTTTGCGTCCAGGTGAAAGCTATTCTCATCGCTAGATGCCCAGCAACCTATTAGCAGCCTATTAGCAGTGTTTACACTGAATGGCTCTATCTTCTATCCCGCACCACGTGACCCACGATATCAGCGCGAACGCAACATCTTTCACTCACAACAATGATTACGCCAAACGATATCCAGCGCGCGCCCTCTAATCTCGTCTTGAGCGATACCGATCAAGCGCGCACGCAAAACTGCAGCATGCTGTTGCTGCTCAATGAGGTGGAAAAGCTGGGGAAAGAACTGGCGCTGCTCACTGAAATGACTGCGCTCAAAGAGGCCCAATTGAGTAGTCTTGAGGAAACCTGCCGTATCGACATACAATCTGCCGAGAACGAGCTCAAAGTTCTTCAGCGCCAGGTCCGTATCGATACCATAGGCCAGGAGTTTACGTGGTACCTGGAATAGCAGGTTTTTACGACCCAGTTTTGCTTATTTATTTAGAGTGTGCTAGCGATTAATATATTTATCGACTAGTAGTACTTGGTATCGCCTATTCGCAGTGGTAGCCATATGTGAGATGAAAAGTAGATGCAATGTAAGGGAATACGGGTAAGACCTAAGGTTGACCCAAGTATAGAATTTGTGAATGGTTATTACGTAAAAGGGGTATTTATACTAGCGCACTAAAGTGCACTAGATAGGTTAGGAATATATCTCACACCATATGCACGCCGCCACAACTATGCGTCACTTAGGGGGGTCAAAAAGCACGTTCCCAATTACCACGGTCAGAAATAATAAGTTATTCCGTTTGATTGGAGATAGTGATGGTTTTTAGGATAAAGTGTTTCCGTGTATATGCGTTTAAGCGTCGAGTGTTTGATGTGTGTCCGCCACAACCATGCATAGCCGACAGACAATGTATTGGCCGGCCGTGACTGTGATTATTGGCTGGTCTCACTCTCCCAATCGTACTAGTCTCGTAAAATAACTACATATCTACTGCTCCTTCTCATAGTTGAACCACTTCCATTTACTCTCATTGGGGTTAAGCAGCTCACGGTGGGACTTGGAAAACGAGAGACCCTTATCGATACCACCAGCAGCGATTACATGTAACAAAGTGAGGAAATCCTTGGCCGGGTCGAATCCCTTGGTAGTGAGCTCGCGAGCATGAGCCAATGCGTCCTCGTAACTTACGGTCGTCCGCTTCTTGATCTCGAAATCGGGGTGGTTCTTGAGATAGTGATCGACAATCTTCTTGGGGGACACAACGTCAGAGTAGTAGACGAGATCGTCAGGGATTTCATCGAGCTTGAGCGCCTCTGCGACAGAGCGAGCAATATCATAAGGGTTGGACACTGCCAATGGGGATTCGCCATCTCCAATGATCTTGAGCTCCCCAGTTTGGGGAAACAGGCCCACAGCTTCTACAGCAAACTCATAGAGGAACGCCTTGGGGATGGCAAAGAAACCAGTGGTGTTGGTGATGGTCTTGATTCCGAGCTTGCGGACGGCGGCGACATGCTCAGGGCGAGCGTCGAGGACACCAGGGAGGTAAGCATTGACAACTGGATCGTAAAATCCAAAAGTAGAGGGGACGTAGAGCTTGATATTGTTGGGCTTGGCCAGAACGTCGTAGATTTGGCCATAGACATCGGGGTTAGCACCACCAAGCACAATCAGAGTGCTGGCGACCTGGACCACCTTGTCAAGATCTGAAAAGCTATAGTGCTTGATCTTTTCAGAATCAGTCTGCTTTGATGCGTCCCTGGAAACCACAATGAGGTCCTGTGTGTTGTATTTAGGATCCTTGAATGTTTCCAAGAATGCGTTTCCAAGAAAGCCGTTGGTGCCTACGATTGCGATGGTCATTTGTTTGATGAATAGGTGGTCCATCGTGCTGTATTTATACCTCATTAGGGGCTGGGGTTTGATCACCTCGCAGAACATGCATCGATATATGCAAGCCTATGCAAGGTCCGCTAAAGTCGCTTGTTTGGCAAATCAGGAGGCAACAAAAGACCCAGATATCCTATTTCGCTCCCCAAGTCTATATTCACGCTAAAATCGATTGCTTTTGATGCCTCTATAGCCTGTTGCGATCGCACAGCTATTTGTCAATCAGCTCGGCCTACCGATCCCATAACGCAAGCCAGGAGACCCGACCAACATTTGTAAATGAATTGCAGGTCAGGTGCGCAAATTAAGCAATCCCTGACTAACACTAGAGAGTATTGTACAATTGTGAAGCCATATCATGTATTCCCGCGTGACGACAAGTGCATGAGATTGCATCAAAGTGCGGTGCTGAACTGTGCCACTTGAATGATTCTGTGATTAACTAGTTATACGGGTCGAATTGATCTAAGAAATAAACTATATCAGAAAAAATAGTCAGATAAAGCTGGTGGCTCAAGTCCTAGGGCCTGATAGCTAGTCAGATTGTGTATAGTTGGAATGGGTTGGTAGCTGTGAAACAGAATACTCGAGAGACTACTCGAAAGACTAGGTTGAGCTTGGCCGGTGTCGGGTGCAAGCCACTATCGAGTCTGCCAGTCTGTCGATCTGCCCAACTGTCCGGAAAAACTAATTATCCGAACAGGCAACCGCAGCCTCGCAAACCTCGCAGGCAACCGCACCTGACCAGCACATCATCACCGTTTATTTTACATGTACTACATTATGCAGCCAGTTTCTTGGGCTCTAGACCAGGAACCTTCTCCAAAGCGGCTCTTGCCCACTCGTAAATTGTGAAGGTTACTGCCTGACCAGGGGCAACCCGCATGACACGTGGGGTAATACCACGGTACAAGCTGAGGAAGCCCTCGTTCTTAACCAGGTCCTTAAAGATACGGGTAAACTGGCGGAATCCTGACTCGCCCGGCTTGGCCTTTTCACGCTGGACACGGGTCTTTACGGTATCAAGAGGAGCGTTCGAAAAGGGGCCCAACGCACCAGAAATAAGACCAATGGTGGAAGTCTGCCAGCCAGGAAGCATACCATTGTATTCGGGCTGCAGCTCTTGTAATTTTTCACGCAAAAGTGTGTAGACAGTAAAGTTGGTACCCTGGTTAGTGGCCTGGCGAGCAGCAGTAAGCCATACACCACGATAAATAGCACCAATACCTTCCTCCTTGATCACAGTGTAGAGACAGTGTGCGGCGTTTTTGTATTTGGGGCCCTCTGTGGCATCAATTAACGAGTGGCTCTGGGCCTGGAGACGAATCTTAATAACGTCGCTTGGATTGACCACCAAAACGGCTTCAATCAGACCAGCACCGATACCGGCAAAGAAGATACCGGTAGTTGTGGGCACCGCGGCGCCTTGTGGGGTAAACATGCGTTTTAACTCCTCAAACGAAGAGAAGCGAACGGCCATTTTAGGGGTGATACCGGCAATGACTGCTCCCAAACCGCGGTAAAGGCCTGGAATACCGTCTTTGCGGGCAATATGGATACCAGTAGCAATAAAGCCTCTGCGTGCGGCGGCCTGGGCAGGAGCAGCGACGTTTTTGGCAGCAGCAGCGAGCGCGCCAGCCTCGCCAATGGGCGCATTCTTGGCAATGCTCGATGCTTGTGCGTCGGCGGCTTGTCTTGCGGCCTGGGCAGCCTTGGATTGGAGCTGCATACGGACTTTGATTGTATCCAAAGGATGACAGCTCAGAGCCTCGCAACAGCCAGCAATTCCGCCGGCAGTGAGGTCGACGATGGGGTTTCCACTCTTCTTTTTAGATGCCATGTTGTGAGAAAGGGAGAGGGGGGGAGGAAGGTTATTGGAGTGAAGAGGCGTGACCTTATATACTTGTACGTAATGCATTAGAGGCGCATATGCAGTCGTCATCCCGGGGTAATCGGCAACAGTGGGAGCCAACCCAACGGGACCTTACCTACGGCCCGCCCTAGTGGGACGTTTAATACGACGCAATTCAGTGCCTACAAAGGAGTCTTGAGCTTGAGGTTTGGTTGATTCCTCTTGAAACTCTAGCTCATCCGAGGTCTCAATCTATAAGGGGTTAGTCAGAACTGTGGGGAGCATGGCATGTGATGAAATTTCCGCTGCATAGTACAAGTCATCCCGCATACACCGTGCATTCGAGTACTTACCGTCGCGTCAATACTAGTGAGACGCTTAATGCTATCCAAGACACCGTTGCGACAAGATGCGGCAATCATTCTGTCTTTTGTGCCGACTGAGTCGGGGCACCTATATATGAACCAAGTTTTGCTCTTGTTATCTCTGTAAACACCATACTCTGGCTCCGGGCCGAACTCGTCTTGGAGGTGCTCCAAAGCGAGACCCTGTGCATGCTTGTGCATATGCAGTGCCTCTCCCCGGACAACCAACCCCACAAAAGACCCATTCTCGAGGTTGGAGAGCAAATCACGGGCCTTTTCGGGGATATCGAGGCCTACATTCGCGCCACTCTGCTGCTGGGCTCTCGATACCCGTTCTGCGTCCACATGCCGCTTTTGGACGAGTTCGCCTGCAGTGAGCCCTTCTTCCCCAGTGGCGACCTCGGTGGCGCCCCGATCCGTTATCGCGCCTGGCCGGTCCTCAACGATCTCAGCCACAAATTCACCGGCGCTCGACCAGAAATACGACTTGTGGTTGGGTAACCGTTTCTCAATCAATGGACTAGAACTGGCGTAAACCATTCGCTGGCGGCTGGTGCTCGAATCGGGCACAAAACTGCCAAACGCAAACTCCTCATTATCGGAATCTTTGCCGTCACTGACTCGAACGAGAATATAGCACACATCCTCACTGAGAGCCTGAGCAACGGTCTTGAGATCGGTCTCGAGGTTGCCGGTGCTCTTGAACCGCTGATCCAGCACGCACTCTTCGTTTTTGATCTTTAGTACGAGAGCGCGGTCGATTGACTGGCGAAAATCAGCCAGATCGCTCGCCAACCTAGCACTAATATCAATCCCAGAGTGATTAGACATGAGGTGTTGGCTGGGTCCAGGGTCCAGGGTCTAAGGTAAGCAGTGTGGTAGTGGTAAATAGCATTAAACAGTGCTAGCAAAGATGATAGGCATTTGAGCTGATTGCTTTTGATAGATACTGAAATGGCCCTGTAAGTGGATACTGTAAATCCTGTAAATGGATTGCGACTTGAACCATGATGATTAGTTTATGAACATTAATTGGGCCGTAGAGTTGATCGAGCATACAATTACATCATGCACCAATCACTCACACAGTTTATACAAAAGTAGCAATTAAGAGCATTTATTATGCATGCGACGGAATGTATGTAAGTATCAGCAACAATAACAACCTTATTTGAGCACCTCTTGCGCTCTTTTTCTCGGCCAATATACAGGCTCATTAGTCTAGATGTTACACATTTTATTAGAAAAAAGAAAGGGGGCTCTCCAAAACAGTTTGCATGCGAGGACAGCCACAGCGGCCGACAGCTCGGTAACGCATGCCAGCATGATAAAATTAGAGTGGAGTAGACGAGTATACGGTGTACACAGTACGGTTAGAACAATAGAATACCTTTCTCTAGTACCACCAGCACTACTAGTACTACTAGTGCGCACGCCTCTCTAACCTATAAATAGTCTATGGCCCTGTTATGCTACGGATTGTGGTTCGTGTGCTTGAAGCAATGACTAACCAAAACATACGCGTGCGCGTCGCGCCTGTGCAGGGCTAGGGCCGTTTGTTTATATATGTAGATATATGTTTTAGCCTTTTCACATTTTTAATAATCTCATAACTCCTTCTTTGAGAGAGAGATAGCCAACCAAGAATCAACCACTCTTACATTCCGTTACATCATCCATCATCATCAACAGTCGTGCAAGTGGTGCTCGAATGTTTGAATCTCAGCTCAGTGAAGCTTCACAGCAAGATATAATAAAGGGCGAACCGCCAAACTGTACGGCTCCACTCTCGCTAGCGGAGCTGGTCTCTTATTTAACGAGCGCGCGCGCCATTGACTATACCTCCATGTCGGATTTCTTCCTCACATTTCGCATTTACGCCAGCGCGCAACAAGTGTTGGAGCTTTTATTGGCCCGTTTGCACCAGGCAATGTGCCTCACGCACGGCGATCCGGCCTCTGAGCGCGGGCGTGATACCGCTGTCCGCACCTTTGTGGTGATGCGGCACTGGGTCGACAACTTCTTTGCCGATGACTTTTTGCCCGACCTAGAGCTCCGCCAGCGGTTCTCATTTGCCATTTCCGAGCTGGAATCGAGCGCTCTCAACCTTTTCCCCCAGATCTTTCAGCAACTGTCCAAGGTCTGGAACCGAAGGCTCCGAATGTACTGGGACATTGCGCAGCTCGATACGTGGCCCCTCGCATCCGGTGGTGAGTTTGGTGCCGCTGAGTTTGACGTCGCCGGCCGTCGCCGCACGCTTTTATCGTTTTACTCTGGACCCATCGACCCCATGCAAACCCCCGAGGGCGAGTCCAGGCAGCTGGGGAGCATCGTCAGAGGCGGCATCCTCGTCAACACAAACCCACAAGTCGCCTGTATCCGCACGACTCCCAAAAAACACAAACCCAAGTCGCGGTTTTTCCGAAGATCACGACCAGTCGAGCCCAGCGAGGTGCAGGTGGACGGAAAAGTAGATCTCTTGGCCCTGCGCGTACTCGCCGACTTGAAAAACCTAATTACGGTGCGGGAACAGCTCGAGGATGCCACAGAGGAGCCCTCCAAATTACCCACCTCAGAGTCACAAAAAACCATCAAGGCAGCACACGAAACTGTCGATACTCTTAATATTGCTCAGGTCCTTGATGATAGTGCGTCGTTCTATGAGTCGGATGAAGCATCATTTATTGATTTACGGCGCAGCACCGTTGCCGCTTCAAACACTAATATGCTCGGGGGCATGGACATCCCATTCGACCGCGGCTCCTACGTCTCTTTCTCCAGTCTGTCCACTGTTTCATACTCCATTGCATCGCGTGGGGACGAGCAAGACTATTATGCGGCTGGCCCGCACCACTCCAATCAGTCCAACATCTCGCTGCTCTCGGAGCTCACATCTGGCTACGAGATGGCTCCATGTGCCGGGTTCAACCAGCACATTGCGGCTGAATTGGCGGCTATTCCAGACGATAGTTTGCAAGAGGATGCCATTCTGGTAGCCATCCAAAAGCTCGAGGGCACCTACGAGGATCCCCACGCGGCACCATCCCCACAGGGCAACCTGCGACTTCTCTGTAATGCTATCCGGTCTGTGCCCAGCTTTGTTTCCGCTGATGCTAAACTTTATTCACAAGCATTTGCCAGCGCAACTCATTTGGCACCCAGAGGCGTCTCTGGCTTGGGCATCCCTCAGTGCAGCACTCCTCCGCCATTTTTCTTGGGAGATGAGGTTCAGCGATTTTCATCCAGCACTCTCCAAACCAAAACTACCACTCCTGCTGCTAATTTCACCGCCAACCACGTGCCGTTCATTTTATCTCTGAGTGCCGAAACACTGGCTCAGCAAATGACTCTGCTGGAAAAAGACGCGCTTGAGCAGGTTGATTGGAAAGAGCTGGTTGAGATCAAGTGGACCCAAACCTCCACGGAGATCTCGTCATGGCTCGGATTCCTTGCCAGCCATAATATCCGGGGTGTGGATGTGGTCACTGCGCGCTTCAATCTGGTGCTCAACTGGGTACGCTCGGAGATTCTTTTGTGCCAGCAGGCGTCCCTCCAGGCGCGCACAATGGAGCGGTTCATTCATGTTGCTGCAGAGTGTGAGAAAATGCAAAACTTTGCTACGTTGCTCCAACTAGTATTGGCGCTCTCGAGCGAGGTGTTGCAGTCGAAATCCACGGCATGGTCGATGGTTGACAAGCGGGACTTGGAGACCTTGAGCAGACTGGAGAAACTTGTGTCTCCCTTGCGCAATTTCAGCAACTTGCGAGCAGCCCACAAGAAAATCAACTTTGAGACGGGCTGCATCCCATTCACGGGCATCTACCTCGCAGACCTGCTGTATAATGATCAAAAACCTAATTGGATCGACGGCAAGATCAATTTCGCCAAGTTCAAATCGAGCTCATCTCTGGCGAGATCCCTAATCCAGTGCATTGAATGGAGCAAAAACTACCGTATCATGCCCAAGCCGGATGTTCTCTCGAAATGCTTGTACTTGCAGTCACTAAGCTCACAAGAGATGGAATTGATAGCTAAGTAATTATTTATCTAGTGTAGTTAGCCTTGCGGCGTCTATCCTTGCGGCGTCTAGCCCTTTGCAGCGTCTTAGCCTATCCGCTCTATGCTATTTGGTCAGGGTTAGGGTAGATCAAAAAGTCCAGAGCGTCTGAAAAAAAAAAATTACTTCAGCAGCACCCCTTCAGCTTGCATTCACATTGACATTTTTTTTTCTCGCCATCTAAATGTCAAATTGTTCGGACGATATCATCTGGCAGGTAATTAACCACCAGTTTTGTGCTTTTAAAATCACCACACCGCAAAAAGATAGCTTTTGCAAAAACGAATACAACGTCACAGGTGAATGCTCCCGAGCCACCTGCCCGCTGGCGAACGCCAAATACGCAACAGTTCGGTCGGTTGATGGCAAAATTTATCTGTACATGAAAACCGCCGAGCGTCAGCACATGCCCAGTCGCTGGTGGGAGCGCATCAAGCTTTCGAAAAACTATGAGGAGGCCCTCAAACAGATTGACGAGCGACTTATTTACTGGCCGTCGCACCTCGTAGACAAGTGCAAGCAGCGTCTTACCCGTTTATCTCAAATTGCTATTGCCGAGCGTCGTATGGCGCTCAAAGACCAGGAACGTGAGTACACGGTCAAATCCAAAAAGGTCACCAGGAGAGAGGCTACCCGCGAAAGAAAGGCACTAGTTGCTGCCAAGCTTGAAAAGACCATTGAGAAAGAGCTTTTGGAACGTCTCAAGAGCGGTGCTTATGGTGACAAGCCCCTCAATGTTGACGAGAAGGTCTGGAGTAAGGTTCTCAAGGGCGTCGAAGAGACCGAGGAAATGCAAGAGGACGAGCAAGAGGAAGAATCCGAGGGCGAGGTCGAGTTTGTTGAGGATCTGGACGAAGACGAAGATGACGTTGTCGATATGGAGGACCTGGAACGCTGGCTCGATGATGATCCCCATAACTCTTCAGAGGGGTCTGATGATGATGACCAGGACAGTGACCAGGACGGGAATGACCAGGACGGTGAGGACGGTGATGACCAGGGTAAACGCAAACCCTCTGGTTCTGCTGGTCCCAAGCCCAAGCGTCGTCGTGGACATGTTGAGATTGAGTACGAGCACGAGGACGGTGTCAGAGTGTGAGCACTATTTCAACGTCTGAGGACTATTTATTAGCAAGCCATAAGGCCGTAAGCATAAGTCTCCATTGCAAGCTCGAGACTGACTAGAGAGCAAGCCCGGAAAATCAAAATAGCATTAGTCTAATAACAAGCATAATGTAGCTGTATATGTTGAGGGAGAGTGTCTATCTGCGATAGTCTTGCGCATCTGCTAATTATATTGCTAATTATAGATCCGCAATTGCTCTCCAAATCCACTATTGTTTTACCAATTAAGGTTCTCATTACCGTTCTCGATCACATGAATGCCGATTCAGCCGATTCAAACAGTCACGATAATGAGACCCTGCATAGCTGCGAGGCGAAATGCGGGGTGGGTTAGGTCGCATGCCCCGGACTTGTGCCCTGGGCTTGTCGAAAAACGTCTGGAGCGATGGGAGCTTTGATTGATTTGGTTATGAGCCCAGATGCTATGACAGGTCTTGCGGGCAACCTCTTATGACTGCGCTGCGGCTTGTCGTGCTGCATGTGGTACTTTTGGCCCGCAGGGTCACATGCGTATCGCGAAAAGTATAAATACGCGCATTGTCCTCAGTCTAAGGACACAAATGCTTACTCGTCTTATCCGCTCTCCTCTCCGCCCTACTCTTGCCCGCACCTATGCTGGTTCCACTTATACCGTCGGCGACATCACTACACCTGCCGAGCTTGCTGCTGCTCTCAAAGAGTCTGTAGGCAGTAAGATCATTGAGGTCTATGATCGTGCCCAGATTGAGCCTCCTGAGGGAGCCACTGTGAGATTTGTTGTTGACTCTCGCGAGCAGTCCAAGAAACCCAATTAATTGTTTGGTAGATGTTGACGCTGTAAAGCTTTAAAGTTTAACGGTCAACAGGTAGATATTTATATAATGAGTGAGTGATGCATACGATGCAGCGTGTACGATGTAGTGAGTGAGCGTGTCGCTCGATGTCGGATGTCGCTCGATGTCGCTCGATGTCGCTCGACCGTCGCTCGAGAGTCGGATTGAGTTCAACAACGGCACCTGCCCCCGCCCCCTCTATGTCCTAATAAATTATCTACAAAATTACTGTGAAGAGGCAGTATAACGCTGCGTATAGGCAGTCGCAGCAGTCTTTACTGGCACCCATTTCCCGTCCGCTGCGGCCTCCAGCCCAATAGCAGTGGGGGCATTGAGGATTTCGAACCGGGCCTCGACACCTTCGGGTGACTCGTATGCAGGAGAAGTGGTCACCAACTGGCACACGAGACGCTCGACTTTGCCCTTGTGCAGCTCCACGGGATGGTTGAAGCGCCAGGTGACCCTTTGCTTCTCGCGGGAGAACGTTGCCAGCGGCTTTGAGTGAGCACTCTGAGCGGTGCCACCAACCACGCTCACCGCCACGTTCAAATTGTGCAAAGTGACAGTGTTGAGCGGGTAATCCTTGGCGATCTGGTACGATATAATCAACCGGGTTTGCGTGTCAGTTACTTGCCATTGCGGCACAATGTTCAGTGGTAAAAGAGCTGGGAACGAGCCGGTATAAGTAGCCAGAGAGGCACCGGGGGCATGCCCAGCGGGATTAAACGAGTAAACGCCTGGCTCGACGCTGGTCAGGGCAGCAGAGGGGGTGAACGACGCCAAGTGGCGGGCATTGATGACCTGGAGCTGAATTGGAATAGGAGATGCGAACCGCACATCACCGGAAATCAAAACGTTCTCGAGAGTGCCGTTGCGGTCTACGGCGGTGAGTGACTCGACGATGCTTGCGGCGGGCCCATTCTCAACCAGTGGCAACGAAGGATGCTGCTGCGACTGCTGGCCGGTAAACTCGCGTTTCAGAGCGCGCCGCACCGAACCTGTGCGTTGAGGACCAGACAAAGAGGTGCTGCTTGCCATGGCTCCGTCAATGGCACGATCCTCGGGAATGTCAATCACCGATTCACGAGGAGCGGCCGAGACTCCCGAAAAGTAAATGGAGTTAATTTTGCGGCCTCCACGGGGAGGGGGGACACTGGGGGCGCTCGAGATGGTTGTGGGGTTGGTGGGGCTGCTGGTGGAGTTGGTCGATGGACCGCTTAGAGCACGAGGCGTAGGCTGGAGGATCTCTGTGGGAGAGGAGGCACCAGGGGCACCACCAGAACCGCCAAGACCAGCACTAGGGACTCCACTAGCACCACCGAAAGTATCTCCAAAAGGACTCGTGGGGGAATCACTGGGGGATTGAGTAGGAGAAGACAAAGTTTTTGGCTGAATGGGGGGCCCATTACGTCCGTTACGTCTGAGATTGCTCAACGGTTCATCGTCTTTGGCACCTGCTCCCTTGCTCAAATCACGCGGAATAAGACCAATATCAAGCGGCTGAGTGGCTGTGGGTTGTTGAGGCGGCCGACGAACGCTAGCGGACCGCGTGGGGCCACTGGGCGTCTCTGAGGGGGCTCTGTCGCTGCGTTCGCTGAACCGATCGCTAAACCGGTCGCTTGTGCTCCTGATGGGGCTCATACGCTCGTGGCTGTTTCCCTTGGGTTTGCGGAAAATGGAGCCCACTTTGGCCCTCAACCCCGACCGTTTCTTGTCGCTGTGCTGCGATTCAGCCATGGACATCTGGCTGGGTTTTCGCTGAGCGTTATGGATGAACGTCTGGGAAGAGGCCGCCCTGAGGTTTCTTTGAGGCGCTTTAGAGGCCTTGGGCTGGGTGGGAGCAACACCGGACACGATTTGAGCCACAAACGAGTCGGGCTCGTCGTTGGGGTTGAAATTGAGGAGCACGGAGCTCGATTTCTCGGCGGATTTCTGAACATCCTGCGCATTATCAACGAAAAGGGTCTGCATACGAAGCAGGGCGTCGCGAATGCCCTGTGCGCGCTCCAAATCTGCCTGCTGGACCTCGCTCGCGGCGCTTGGATTATATGTGGCGTCCGCCACCGCGGCAGAGGTGGTCGAATCGTACTTGCGCGCAAGCTGCTTGAGGGGTTGTTGCACCTCAGAGCGTAACCGGCGGGCAGAAGAGGCACTTGCCTGAGCATTCATGAGCACAACGCTAGCGACGGCGTCCCAGGCGCTGCCAAAAGTGCCCAAATCCTGCTCGCTGATGCTGTATCGGGAGAGAATCTGCTCTAAATGATGTGCGTGCTGCTCGGTAGCGTCCGCAACAGCGTGCACCCACGCTTGCATCTGGCTGTCGGTGTTTTTAACCTGAGATACCCGCGCGCGCAGTGTTTCTAGCGCGCGCCCGTGACCATTCAAGGCGTTGCTGTAGTCGGTCATGCTTAGGTTAGCGGGAGGAGGGAGCGCTGTAGGGAGCGCTGTAGGGAGGGGGAGGCAGGGAAAGGAGGGAGCACTGTAGGGAGTGGGAGTCAGTGAGGAGAGGTTAGATGGCCAAATGATTGTGCTAATAGTGCTAATGGCTGTGCTCATAGTGCTAATGAGTTGTGCTGGTGTGCAAGTGGATTTATAGTGGATACATCTGGCGGCTGGCTAGTAGGATATACTCTTGCTCTACTTGTAACTCACCTGCGTAACTCAATTTCACGCAGCTGCCGTGCCAGCTCTCCATACGTGCATGCTCGCTTACGCATTTCGCTAAAGCCCGATAACGCTAGCAACGCAGCAACTCCATAATCAGGCGATTATTCCCACGTGACGGTCTAGATTCGCTCTGTCGGTCTAGTCGGTCCAATCGGTCTGATCGGTCTAGTCTGCATCCAACTTACCGCAATGTCAAAGCCTGGGTTTATTGAAAAAGAAGTAATTGATCGTGATGACAACAGATCCGAAAACAAGGTCAAAAACCAGACGGGCTGGATCGAAAAAGAGGTTGTGGACGAGGACAGGGCAAACAGGCAAGCCGGACAGGCAAGCCGGACAGCCAAGACCGGGTTCATTGAGCAGGAGGTACGCGACCAAGTGCGCGACCAAGCCCATTGAGGACCCAATACTCAACTCAGATACATTAGAATATATAGTTTATTTATGCGAGATGCCAGTTCAACCAGCTGCCTGGTCAAAAGCGGCTTTCACTCCTGAAGTTAAAGGGACCCACAATGAGGATCTGCAGGTATAGACCTCCAGCGCAGCTCCCGCAGTTCCCAGCACGGTTCCCAGCGCAGCTCCCAGCTCAGTTCTCCAGCTTAACCTTCCTGCTCAATCTGAGACAGCCCGGTTCAGAGCTACTTGGGCAAGTAGTGCACCAATCTGTATGATGTTGTGATCAGATAGCTCGTATTGGCTCGTGCTTGTGTGCAACGCTCAGCCAAACACCAGCTCGCGCTCGACTGACCACCTCGACGCTCCATTTGACCAATGCTATAGCTGGGCTTATACCAAACCCGTTGGCGTCTCCAGTTACCTTTCGATAAGTTAGTCAAGACCAAACACTTGAAGGCACATCTCTGTCACTTTACTTGTCTTGGACAACCATTTCTGCAGCTCTGTGAAGATCACCACTGCCGTCACTTGGGTGTTGATGCAGACAGGGTCTTGGTGTGGTTCGAGCTGATAGGGGGTGAGCGTGGTGAATCACTGAAACCCCACTACTCTGCGCTAATTATCGTGATCCTCGTGCTCCGTGACTAACGGCACCTGCCCATGACCACTTTTAAGCTGTTTAAAGCCACAAACATCAACTATAGGGCTTCGCTCTCTTATGGAACGCTCTTCCTCGATGGATTCCGCACCGACCTCTTCTTTAGGACATTCCATGCCGAGTACTTTGGCCCCGAGGCCACGGCCACCAAGGGGGAAGTTGAGCAGTTTGTCGCCAAGATGGCCCGCTTCCAGACCCGTAAAGCGCATCTAAAGATCCTTTCGGGGGCCGCCACCCTGTCACTTGCCTTTGAGGACGGCAGCGACGAGGCGAGTGCTGCGTGCCTTGTTGATCTGCCCGAGGCCCAAATTCCTCAATTGAGCGTCTGGCAGTGGATCAAGTACAAGATTTATGGCCTTTATGTGCCAATTGCCGAGTTTTTTGATGGGAACGCCGCCAAAGAGTTCTCGAATCCCAATGTGAGAAGGTTTTTCGGGGAAATGTACACTGCTACTGGCGCGGTTGAAGGGCCCGAGTACTACGCCAAGCTGGCCGATCTGAGCCCTGATGAGCTTTCTCAGGCCCGGTACCCCGCCAAAGATACCCTCCACGTCCAAATTTTGGCGGTTGGCAGGAATTGCCAAGGCAAGGGGTACGGCTCCAAGCTGCTATTGTGGACAATTGAGCAGTATCAGTACTTGGAGGGCCCTGTATTTACCAGCGAAAGCAAGTCTGTGCAAGGCCCTCCCAAGGTTAGCTTGTTTCCGACCCAGGGCAAGGAGGCTTTTTACAACAAGTTTGGGTTCCAAACTGTGAGCAGTGCTTTGGTAGATTTTGTTGGCGACGGGAAGTTTGAGCACAAGTATATGCAGCGGTTTTTGCATAACGAGGTGTGAGCGAGCGAGCGTGTGCGAGTGAACACGAGCAAACGCGAGCAAACACATCCTCGGTCACAGCCAAGACCGGCAGACAAGACCGGCAGACATGACGGATACGACTTAGATACTTAATTTATACTTTTCAAACCAGGTTCAAGCCGGTCAGGCACCTACAACAGCACTGAACCAATAAGTTAAAGGGACCCGCACACCCTCAGGTATAGGCCTTTAACGCAGCCCCACCAACGAGAACTTGATCGACTGCAACAACTTTTAGAACTTCACTGGATGCGCAATGGCCAAACGGGTCCTCGCTTTGCTCAAAACTCATCCACTCGTGACTAACTTGCTCATGACTTTCAAGCTGTTTGATGCCTCAAACATCAACTACAAAGCTTCGCTTTCTTATGGAATGATTTTCCTCGATGGGTTCCGCAATGACTTCTTCTTTAAGAAATTCCATCCAGAGTACTTTGGCCCCGAAGCCACGGCTCCCGAGTCGCAGCGTGAGCAGTTTTACGCCCAGATGGCCCGCTGCCAGGCCCGCAAAGCGCAACTGAAGATCATGTCGGGAGCTGCCACTCTTTCGTTTGCGTATGGGGACGGCGACAGCGAGCCCACCGCTGCGTGCTTCATTGATCTGCCCGAGGCCCAGAGAGCTCAATTGAGCGTCTGGCAGTGGATCAAGTACAAGGTTTATAGCATTTATGTGCCAATTGCCGATTATTTCGACGGAGATGCCGCTAGACAGTTTATGAACCCCGAGGTGACGAGATTTTTCAAGGAAATGTACACTTGCACTGGCGCCATTGAGGGGCCCGAGTACTACGCCAAGCTGACCAAAATGTCCCCAGATGAGCTCTCTCAGGCCCGTTACCCCGTCAAGGAGACTCTTTACATCCACATTTTGTCGGTGCGCAGAGATTGCCACGGCAAAGGGTACGGCCCCAAGCTGCTATTGTGGGCAATTGAGCAGCACCAGTACCTGAAGGGCCCCGTCTTTACTAGCGGGGACAAGTCTGTGCAGGGCCCTCCCAAGGCCAGCTTGTTTCCAACCATGGGAAACGAGCCTTTTTACAACAAGTTGGGGTTCCAAACTGTGAGCAGTGCTCCTGTTGATCTTGTGGGCGATGAAAAGTTTGAGCATAAGTTTATGCAGCGGTTTTTGCACAATGAGGTGTGAGTGTGAGCGAGTGAGCGAGTGAACGCGAGTGAACAAGCAAACACGTGCAAACACGAGCAGTCTGGCCACATCCTGACCACCAATGACCGAGCTCTCAACCAAGCTGACTTACAGCCACGTATCCATAGATTAAATACAAAAGACTAATACGTTAACGACTAGACAACAGCTCCCCGCTGACATTGCAATTAGCATCGTTTCAGAGACAAAATAAAAGCAATGGTCACACTAGACTACTACGACGCTTTGAATATATCCTTTGAGAGTGCGCTGGTGTCTGCGACGATCTTTTTCGACGGGTTCCGCGACGATATCTTCTTCAAGACATTTCACCCCGAATTATTTGGCAAGACGGCGTCTCCTGGACACGAGCGGGTACTCGAGCGTATTTCACGGTCGTGGGCCCGCCTCTGCGTGCTTGGTATCCTCCAGGGGACCCAAGTTCTGTGCATTGCTAGCGATAGTGGGAAGCCGGTGGCCATGGCACTTTATGAGCTCCCGGACCACCAAACAATCAAGCCAAGCATTTTTCAAAGACTATGGCGTGTGATCTACTGGTGTTGGGCCAGTATTATGAGCATTTTGGAGGGAGCCCCCGACCGGATAATCAACGACCAAAACTACCACCAGTTCCTCACCACAATGAAATCATGTGGCTCCATGGATGGAAAAGCGTCCAACTTGGCGAGCATGTCGTATCGCGAGCTCTTTGATGCTCCCTATCCACTACGCAACACTCTCTACCTTGAAGTACTAGCGGTGCGGTTTAATGAGCAAAACAAGGGATACGGAACTCTCCTAGTCGCCTCTAGCCTTGATCATTTTGGCAAATATCTGTCTGGACCTATATTTGTAGACTCTGATCGCCTGTCGCAGGGACCCGCAAAGGTCAGTGTCCATCCCAGCTGGGGCAAAGAGCAGTTTTACAGGAAACTTGGGTTCAAAACGATTGATTCAAAAGAAGCAATGGTGGGCGACCATCCAGTGTGTCACAATTTTATGCAGAGGCTGCTTTAGGTGGTCCGAGTGGTCCGAGTGGGTGGTGGTTCTGGGTGGCCCGAGTGGTTCTGGGTGGTGGTTCTTGATGGTCCTGGATGGTCCTGGATGGTCCTGGATGGTCCTGGATGGTCCTGAATGGGTGGCTCCGAGTGGTCCTGGATGATCCCGGATGATCAGATGGTCCTGGAGACTCAATGATTGAACTAGCACTGCCTAATCAAGAAAATGCGTTTGTGTTTTCCCAAATACACCTTAGCGATGTGTCTCCCTGCAGCCATGCACCCCACAGTATAACCTCCATGACCTACAGTATAAGGTGACTGGCCGGTGATGCTACAGCCCAGTGTCTAGCACAGACTGCAAAGCCAAGCATTCGCCAAAATAGGCAGTGTTTCAGACTAATAAAGCCAAGCAGAGACATAAACATCCATCGCTACAAGGCAGTTCATGCAAACAACTCTTGATATCATAGTGCATACATGATACTACTATTTCTGTAAGGAATGCGAGAAGGTGCATTCAAAGTATAGTCGCGGATGAATACAGCGGGTTCAGAGTCCAGTAGCCTTCTGCACTTTCTCAGTCTGATAACTCGGCCCTTTTATTCTCCTCGCACTTTTAACCTGCATAAGGTACCCGAATGGTGATCAAGATGCACACTTTTTATCGCTATTTTACATCTACCTGCCCTTGTTCTCCCAAACTGCAGATCAACAGAAAGCGTGAGCTCTTGTTCAAGTGGACCAAACTGAGGCATTTCCGAGTATTGAGACAGCGCTAGACAATGTTAAATAAAGGGTCTGCAGAATACAACTACAATAAGGATCAGTAGCGAGATGTACGTCTCAAACACAATGCACTGTAACAATGCAGAGGCAGGGAACCAGTGACGCCAGGTGCAGATGCTTCCTGAATCTACATTGCATCATGTGCCAAGAAGAAACCGAGAGATGCCTAATCTGGAAGGTGCTGTACCGGTGCCGTGCAGACTGCGAGGATCTGAATTGAGCCAACGAGTTGAGGTCGATAATCGTGATGGTCTTTAGATTAGGATAAATATCTACATATAAATAACAATAATATCAGTTAGTTACGCACTAACCGAGTGGTGGTGGTGGTGGTGGTGGTGGTGGTGCTGCTGCTGCTGCTGCTGGTGCTGGTGGTTAGTTGCGCACTAACGAGTGCTGCTGGTGCTGTGTGGATATTAATGCAGTCACTTGTTACAGCCCGTTCTCGCCATCCCACCAGCTCTCTGGCTCGGGCCCGTAATCACCTTCATAAATGATGGCACCGGCTTGACGCCTTGCCTCCACCAGCTGAAGCTCGGGGTACGCGAGGATTGCTGCGGCGGTGGGCCTGCTGCTTGCTTCCGGGCTGAGCATTGTCTTGACGATCCTGTCGAGCGCCTGTGAGTCTGAGATTAGGAAATAGGGCGCCCAGGCAGGTGGCCCATTCTCTCCGTTTTGTGCTCGCTGGAGATCGCCAGAAGACAGCCGGCCCGCGTCGCTGAGATCGCCGCTACGCAGCTTTTGCCAGTGCTCACCATTATCAGGCAGCACAATGTTGGCAGCCACCTCAACCATCATGATCCCGAGACTAAACATGTCGGCAGGGGTATCATAAACGCCAGACGTGAGCACCTCGGGGGCAATATACTCGCGGTCACCCTCTCGCTCGATATCAGCGGCGGCCGGTAATGCAGTGGCCATTCCAAAATCACCGATTTTCAAAAATCCTTCAAAAGTAATAAATATGTTGGCTGGCTTGAGATCCAAGTGACAATACTTGCGGTCATGAATGAACTTTAACCCGGTTGTAATCTCATGGAGGATCTTCCACACCCGCCATTCATCTAATCTTGTGCCCAGCTCGTTGAGAAATGTGTCGAGGTTACCGTTCTCGCAAAACTCGGTCATAATGTAGAGGTACCCCTGGTCCTCCCAAGCGTCCACAAGGGCGAGAATGTTATCCTCATGGCTCGGGTGCAACGCTTTCAAAATTTCCACCTCTTCGTAGCGGCGAGCCTGCTGCCGGGCGCCGGTCATGACTTTTTTGCTGCGTTTGACTGCGTAGCGATGAGAGCCCGAACTCACGCTCCACACGCACGAGAACTCGCCCGTTCCGATATGGTGCACGTCTCTGAACTTTAGCAGGAGCGAGGGGTCCCCACACAACGACTTGAGGCTGTCGACCGAAGTGTCTGCGGTTCCGTGTGAGTCCCGTGATAAATCGTACTCTTCGTATGTCGAATCATAAAAGTTGGGCTGCTCAGGTGAATGCGGCACGCGGTTGAATGCTGGAGGGGACGACCGAGGGGGCGCCAGGCTAAGACCGGGCCGCCGTAGGCCAAACTTGGGGGTTATGGTGGAAGCATCCGACACAAAGCGTCCTGCTTTTGTGGCGCCGCCATGAGGAGGAGGAGCAGGAGTGGACGTCAATGGTCGCGTGGGACTGTCGAGGGTAAAATTCTGGACGTTATTTGTGACCTCGGCAAAGGGAGAGTTCCAAAACAGCCTGCTAGAATCTGGGCGGTCATCGAAATCGAAAAGCAAACTTTCGGGGCGCCGTTTGCAGGGCGTCTCGGGCATCTGACGCGTGGCGGGCCGCTTCTCAGTCTTGGACACGAGTCCCGAGGAGTTGAACGCGGCCTGGTGGGGCTTGCTGGTTTTCCAATCGTTGTGGTCGGTTAATTCGCCCACGTTAGCGGGGGTCAGGGTGGCGGTAGACGCGCGCGGGTTGGTGTCCTCGTTGGTTTTGTGTTGGGGTGACGCGAGTTCGTTGACGACATTGCTGCGCCAGTAGCGGATCATGTTTTCGCTGAGCGGTTGATGGCGTTTTCTGCTTGGAGTGCGCGCGAGGGGCGAGTCCTGTTCTTCGAATTCACCGTGGGCGGCGGCGTCCAGGTTCATGAGACCGACCGAGCGGCGCAGCGACTTGCGCTTTTCGCCGGACTTGTTGGGGGTATGCAGTATCATAGATGAGGGTTTGCCCTTGCTACAAGGCTCACTACTTGAAGACGCGTTAACCAAGGGGTCGTAGTCGGGATTTGGCTGCTGACAAAAAATATATATTTCCAGCGCGCGAAAGCTTGCTTAGTAAAAAAAGTCTCACAATTCACCTGTGATATATACCAAAAAATGCAGTGCATGCATGCATGAGTTTATTCGCTGCATGTAAACAAACATGCGGGGTCATTTTGAGGAACATTTGCAAGTGCAGCCGAGCAGAGTTCCTGTGCATTAGCCCCACTTGGTGGTGTGGTGGTGTGGTAACTGGTTACGACAGCTCGTTGTGAGGTGTGTGGTAGCTGGATACATCAAGCTTGTAGCGTGCTAGACTAACCTTTTTTTGATATCGCAGCTACTAGTAATAGACTACTAGTAATAGGCATACTATGATTGCAAACCCCCCTGCGCCTGCATCGATCAACAACGGTAGACGGGCATACAAGGCGCGCGAGGATGTCGCCCATGTTTCATGTGTGCCGCCTGCAAGAGTGGGCATCGTAAAGGGTGGGCAGTCTAGAGAATGCTAGAGATTAGAGTAGAACTAGAGATTAGAAGCTAGAGCCCAGAGTGGTGTCATTCCTGTTACGCGTGGGTCTGGACCATCACCTGGACCATCACCTCTGGATCTGGACCATCACTATTCGCTGATCGCTGCACAATCTTGTATGATGGATGAAGCATTATCTTTTATGATGTAGCTAATGATAATAACGGGATTGCCAAGGAATGGACATATCTGCTACCAGCTTTGTAAAACTGCTAGATTAAATGCGCATGCTTACGCCTACGGCTGTATATAATAAAAACAACTTTTAAGCGTCGTTAAGCTCGCGCAAACGACGGATGGTGGAGCGAGCAGTGGTGGCAGCGGAGGTGGCGAGGATGTAAGCACCACCGGCCAAAGTCTTGCGGCAACCAGAGCACTTCCAGATACCAGCAGACTCACGACGGACGGCGTTTTTACCGCAGAAAGCGCACTCATAGCGGGCGTGGGCGGTCTGCTCGAGCTTGCGGCACTGACGACGCAAGGAGCTACCGTAACGGACACCGTAGCGACCGGAGATTCCGACTTTCTTAGTACGACGAGCCATTTATGATGAAACTTTTGGGGTTGAGCGATAATGTTAGGTGAGTGGGTGAGTGCGCGAGCCCTGTGTTGCTTACTAAGTGTATGAAGTTTCGAGCCCTGTATGGTGGCGCAAGAAGGCGCAACTTGGTTATGTAATACAGGTCCAGACCCAGTGCAAGGTCCAGACCCAGACCCCCTGCTCAAAACCTCTCGATGGCTGCCAAAACCTCAGGCTGCTTAGGCTGCTCAGGCTGCTAACCTCTGCCCTGCCAACCTCTGCCAACCTATGCACACCAATATTGCTACCCCTCCCAGTTATGCACAAATCAACTTATCACAGTCGACCCATTCGTACTTAGCTATCTGAGGCTCAAAATTAGACTGCATCATAGATATGCATCAATCATGTGTGTGGATCGACGGAATGTGCGGTAATAGAGTTGCGCTGATCGAGTGGACTATCGCCAGACACAAAAATTAAATGAGATTCGGTCTTGACAAACCCCATAATTAACCATTCTCTGCTAGTTGAGCTCGGCTATCCGCGACCACCCTGGCCCACCACTCGCTTGGGACCTGCATAAAAACTAGTTCCGAGATCAATGCAAGTAACCTGGTCAACGGTCGTCAAGAGCCCAGTGGGGTGGGCAAGGTGCAGATCTATGAAGAAGCAATGACTCGTTGTAGAGTACATGTAGAGTCCATTCTGAGGATCTCTGGGGTCTGGATTGCCACGAGCCCTGCCTGGCTGCTACTGTGAGGCCATTGTAAGGCCGCTGAACCACTCAAACGGCGAAATAGGCACCTGTGGGCCCACAGGACCACCACGGCCCGATCCACCTGCCTTTAGCTGAATGATTGGCAATGTGGCCGTCGAATTCAGCTATGTCGGATGTGGCCGTCGAGTGCCTCCATTTGCGAACCTAAAGTCTAGCTGTGAGTTTTAAATAAATACTAATTTATGGTCTGAGGTTGCTGGAGAGGTGAACCGATCGACTAAGCAGATGCGAGCGGGCCAACGCTACTGAGGCCAACGCTACTGAGCGGGCACGATCTGCCAGGCGCCTACCACCAACCTCACTACCTCACTCTACATCTTGAGCGAGGTCCTCGGGATCAACAGTATCCGGAGACAGCTTTTTCTTTTTAGGAGATTTCTCAGATTCATTTTCGCTTCTCTCCCTCTTTACTTTTGGCTCTTTTTTTACCTTCTCCTTGGGCTCGCCACTCTCCTTGGTCTCGCCGTTTGCTTTGGGCTTCCCTTCACTCTGCTTTGGCTTCTCTTCGCTCTCGCGCTCTTCAAAATCAATGGAAGGATCAATTCCCAGTGCTTTTGAGATCTCGTCCTTGTTGTGGAGCAATTTCAGCCATTGCTCGGGGGTCAACGAGATACCCTTTTGGGTTGGTCTTTGCTCGCCATCTTTTTCATAGTAGTTGCGGATATCGAGGAGTTTTCTTCCTTTGAATTCGTTGATTGTGACTTTTTTTTGGTTTGCCAATTCGATTTCGACCGTGGTGGTGGTGGTGGTGGTGGTGGTGGTGGTGAGTCTGGCTCAGGTTGGAGTTTGACTGACGCCACGCTCGGCGCCTCAATTCACGCCACCTTGTACTCCACCTGATACCCCACCCTACCCACCCCACTCACACTATCGCCACCCTACACGACCTGCGCCACCCACCATGCCAGACGTGTGGTTGATCGACGATGCACCCGTCCACTCTGCACCAGTGCAATCCTCTCAGTCGCCTCGACACTCGCCCGTATCCCACAATGATCCATTTGAGGATATCGAGGGCCAAACGCAGGACCTTTACCTGGAAATGGACGATTTGGACGACGATGGCCACAATATCAACCCGTTTAGGACGCACAGGCCGCTGACGAACCCCAATGACCAAATAAAACAGCGCGATTTCAATATTGTGCACCTCTGGCACCGGATTTTGGGCTCCAAACCCGCCAACCAGCCTCAGGGACCCCGGTCCATCGAGTTTCCCGCCCAAGGCAAGTACTTGGGGAATCATATTTCCACCACAAAGTACAACATTGCGACGTTTCTACCCAAGTTTCTGTTTGAGCAGTTTTCAAAGTACGCAAACCTCTTTTTCCTCACCACAGGATGTATCCAGCAGGTGCCCCATGTCAGCCCCACAAACCCGTACACAACGTTTATAACATTGGGGATTGTGCTGCTGGTTTCGGCACTCAAGGAGGCGTTTGAGGATATCAAGCGTGCGCAGGCCGACCGCGAGCTCAACACCTCCAAAACATGGGTCTTCAACGCGCTTTCGAGCCAGTGGGAGCGCAAGAGATGGAACGATATCGTCGTGGGCGACCTCGTCAAGGTCGAATCCGAGGAACCGTTACCCGCTGATGTGGTTGTCCTCAGCACAAGTGAGCCCGAGGGGCTGTGCTACATTGAGACCTCGAATTTGGATGGCGAGACTAATCTCAAGATCAAACAAGCAAACCAGCAGACTAACCACCTCAATACCGATGCCCAGCTGCGTGATTTGAGGCTCACAATCAAGTCAGAGCAGCCCAATTCCTCGCTATACACTTTTGAAGGCACCCTTCAGATCGAAAACCACCGTACTATCCCGCTCTCACCGGACCAGATGCTACTCAGAGGCACCTCGATTCGTAATACCCAGTGGGTTATCGGTGTAGCAGTGTTTACGGGCCACGAAACCAAGCTCATGCGCAACGCCACGGCTGCCCCCATCAAACGAACCGCCGTCGAGCACATGATCAACATGCAGATTGTGTTTTTGTTTTTCATTCTAATCGCAATGGCGCTACTCTCGTCGGTCGGAAATGTCATCAAAATGGCACAATGGCGTCGCTCAATGTGGTACCTCAGCCTCGATAGCACTTCTATGGCCGCGACGTTTTTCCTGGACCTGCTCACGTATTGGATCTTGTTTTCGAACCTGGTGCCTATTTCGCTATTTGTAACCGTGGAAATCATCAAGTTTTACCAGGGCGTCCTCATCTCCAGCGACCTCGAAATGTACTACAAGGAAACCGATACCCCCACAGTGTGCCGCACTTCCTCACTGGTTGAAGAGTTGGGCCAAATTGGCTACATTTTCAGCGACAAGACGGGCACCCTCACCTGTAATATCATGGAGTTCAAGGCATGCTCTATTGCTGGCACCGTATACGCTGAAGAATTGCCCGAGGATCGAGAATCAGACATTAATTACTGCTCGTTTGACCAATTGCGTAACGACGCCGACGACCCTCGGCTGGGTCCCGATATCAGAGAGTTTTTCACCCTCCTCGCGACCTGTCACACGGTCATTCCAGAGCAGCTCGACGACGGCCAGCTCAAGTACCAGGCCAGTTCACCCGATGAGGGAGCTCTGGTAGACGGAGCAGCAAGGCTTGGATTTGTTTTCACGGTGCGTAAACCCTCAAGCATCCAGATTGAGGTCAGTGGCCAGGAGCTCGAGTATGAGCTGCTGAATATCTGCGAATTCAACTCCACGCGTAAACGCATGTCCACGATTTTCCGGTGTCCTGACGGCAAGATTAGGCTTTTCTGTAAAGGTGCCGATACGGTTGTATTCGAACGTCTGGCCTCCAGAGAAGGCGAGCACATGGAAGTAACCATGGCGACGCTCGAGCAGTTTGCTTCGGAAGGATTGCGCACACTTTGTCTTGCTGCCCGTGAGATTCCAGAACAAGAATATGCTCAATGGGCTGCCAAGTATGAGGACGCTCTTACCTCTCTCGACAACCGCCAAGAAAAGGTCGACGAGGTCGCTAATGAGATCGAGCAGCACCTTGAGCTATTGGGAGCTACCGCTATTGAGGATAAACTCCAAGACGGTGTACCGGAAACCATTAGTACTCTACAAGATGCGGGCATCAAAGTGTGGGTCCTAACCGGTGATCGCCAGGAAACAGCCATCAATATCGGTATGAGCTGTAAACTACTGAGTGAAGATATGTCTCTGCTGATTGTTAATGAGGATTCATTCGAAAAGACTCGCGAGAATATCCAAAATAAGCTCGAAACGGTTAGGTCCTCGTCCACCACCGCGGCCGACCTCGCCAGCCTCGCGCTGGTTATTGACGGCGTCTCGCTGGGCTATGCGCTGCGACCCGAGATTGAACACCTTTTATTCGAGCTGGCCGTCCTTTGCAAATCGGTCATTTGTTGCCGTGTGTCCCCCCTGCAAAAGGCCCTTGTGGTCAAGCTCGTCAAACGCAACTCCAAGGACCTGCTTTTGGCGATTGGCGATGGTGCAAACGATGTATCCATGATTCAGGCAGCGCACGTGGGTGTCGGTATCAGTGGTATGGAGGGCCAACAAGCGGCTCGCAGTGCCGACATCTCCACTGGCCAGTTTCGGTTCCTTAAGAAGCTGCTCTTGGTACACGGCTCGTGGAACTATCACCGCCTCAGTCGCGCTATTCTCTACTCTTTTTACAAAAATATTGCCCTTTACTTTACGCAGTTTTGGTACGTTTTCCTTAATGGGTTTTCGGGCCAGTCGATTTACGAGAGTTGGACCGTGACGTTTTACAATGTGGTTTGTACTGTTTTGCCGCCGTTTTGTTTAGGGCTGTTTGATCAATACGTTTCGGCCCGTATGCTTCAGCGGTACCCTCAGCTGTACCGGCTCGGCCAGCGGGGTGTTTTCCTCAACGTCAAGCAGTTTTGGGCGTGGATCTTTAATGGTATTTACCACTCGATTATCATCTTCTTTGTCTCGATTGGCTCGTACTACACCTTCAATGTCCTGAGCGACGGGCTCGTGGCCAACCACTGGGTATGGGGCACTGCCACCTATACTGCGTGCGTGTTGACGGTGCTCGGTAAAGCTGCGCTAGTTAGCAACATGTGGAACAAGTACACTCTGATTTGTATTCCTGGCTCATTTGCGATTTGGCTGGCGTTTTTCCCGTTCTACGCGACCCTGTTCCCCAAAGTCAATGTCTCCAAGGAGTACCGTGGCGTTCTGGGCAATCTGTATCCCAGTGCGGTGTTTTGGTCGATGATTCTGGTTATTGCGGTGCTCTGTTTGTTGCGCGACTTTGCGTGGCGGTACTATCGGCACATGTACGACCCCGAGGTTTACCATTATGTGCAGGAGATGCAAAAGTACAACATCACTGACCAACGCCCGCGTATGGACCAGTTTCAAAAGGCGATCCGCAAGGTGCGCCAGGTGCAGCGGATGCGGAAACAGCGGGGGTTTGCATTTTCGCAGTCGGATGAGGGTCAGGATAAGGTGATTAGGGCGTATGATACTAGCAAGAGGAGATGAGGGTTGAGCAGAGCGTAGCGGAGCTCAACCTGAAGTAGTTCAGTTCACTGAGCGCGGTCCGGCAACCATTCTTGGGCTTCGGCACCTCTCCTACACCTCTCCCCTCCACTTCTCTACATAAAGCATTATCTATCATAAAATGATTTAATTCAACTACAAGTCATTCACAATTGCCCATGAATTACCAGCAAAGTGAATAAAAAAATAAAAAAAACAAAAAAATTCCCCCCAAAAAAAAAAGTCCCAAAAAAAAAAGTTTCAAAAACGAGTTCCAAAAAGTTCCCAGAACGCTCCCAGAACGTTTCCAATATTCAGCCCTCCTTTGCTTCCTCATTCTTTTCTATTCTATAGGTCTCTCCATACTCACTTTTACCCTTTGCAACCTCTGCACCTCTCCATCTTACATGAGCCTCTGCCCTCGCTTTGGAGTCGTGCGAAGATTCTACGCTACACGTCAAGGGTTTGACGACTTTTTTGGGGCGTCCGAGCAAACTGCAGCACCTGCTGCTCCCCCTAAAGCGGCCCCTGGCGAGTACTTGACCAACAAGGACCTGCGCAGCCACCCCGAGATCCACGCCAAGCTGAACCCAAGTGCTCGGCCCACAACCGAGCTGCTGAGCCCGCTCAAGCAGCAACTGTACCGCAAAGTACTCGAGAAGCATGGGGAGTTTGTCAATAACCAGCACATTGAGCTTGACGGCGCCAAGTATCGGTTGCACCTGAGTCCCGAGGAGATCAAGGCACTGGAACCGAGCGTTTACTGCCAGAGCTACCGTATCAAGAGCAGCTGGAAAAAGACGTATATGTTTTTGCGGATGTTTCGCCGGATGAACCTCACGGAGGCCATCACGCAGTGCCATTTTAGTGCCAAGAGCCTGGGCCGGGATGTAGGGGAGATGCTTGCGCGGGGCAAGGAAGACGCGGAAAAGTTGGGTGTTGATCCGAACCGGCTGGTGATTGAGCAAATCTGGGTGGGCAAGGACGGCCAGGACCGGCGCACGGTTGATATTAAGGGCCGCGGCCGCGCGGGTATCTCGACGCATCCATATGTGCATGTCAAGGCCATTCTACGGGACGAAAAGTATTTTGAAAAGGCCGAGCAGCGGTTCAAGGGCCGGTTGGACAGAAAGGTGTGGCACCAGTTGCGCAACTGGACGATCAAGGAGGATCAAGTGCAGACTGCCGAGTACAAGTGGTAGGATCGAGGAGTCCGCGAGCAAAGCGAGAGGCCTCCGAGCGGCGACCGGCGAGGATCGAGTGACCAGCGACCAGCGACCACAACCTCCGAGCATCGACCAACGGCCCCGTCATCCACCTCACCCCGTCACCCACCTCACTCCCCATCCACCTCATCTAACCACTAAAATATAATGTATATAACAATGCCAGGATACAAGACGTGGGAGGGCTTCGAGGCCTCGAGGCCTCTAGCACAGAGCCTCATCTACTTTACCTCCACATGTACGATTGCACAAACAGCCTTCTTGAGCTGTTCTGCTCGTTGCTCGTCTCGAGCTGGCCTTGCATTTCAGATTTCGCGGGCCATATATAGAAAAGTCAGTCTACTACTACGCTACGTTGCCAGCCGAGGCACAGGCACGTCGCCAGGGCACGTCGCCAAGGCACCCTAAACCGCACTGGGAATCTCAAACTCGGTGAAAACAGGGACCTCGCCGTTCGCCATGAACCCCACCTGCGGCTGGACTTGCCATCTCAGTGTCAAATTGGCAAGCTTATTGTCAAACGACCGCGAGACGTCCCACACACTGTACTTTGAGTTTGCGCCCTTGAGCTGGATATCGGCATCCTTTTTGTCTCTAACGATCTTGTCCCAAAGAGTAACCACGTTGCTGATATCGGGGCGCGCGCCGGGGTACTCTGCAGTCAGGTACACAAAGACCTGCTTGGTGTTCCAGTTAAAGAGGGGCTCGAGATTAGCCTCGAGGTCGAACTTGAGGCGGAGGTTTTCCTTTGGTTTGCCGTCCACCGCGCCGCTGCGCCGGGTGGTGCGTAATGTGACCTTGGGCACCAGGTTACCGGCGGTACCCTCGAGGGACCATGCGCCCGCCATGTACAGCTGAAAGTATGCGATTATGGCGACGATGAATGATACGACGGCCACCACTTTGGGCGCTTTGCTGCTGGCGTAGTTGCCACGACTCCAGATGGTGTGCATGAGTAACCGTAGACTACTAAGCACTGGAGACTGTAGGAGACCACTAAGCGCTGGGAGACTGCCTATGTGACTTCCACGTAGCTAAGCCTAGACCCGACCCTAGACCCCAAGCGCTAGTACAAGCCAACCCTAGACCAAGCGCTGTCAGTACAAGCCACGCTAGACATACCGCGATGCTCTATATCCAAAAATATTTCGACACAGACACCGAGGACGTGGTGCGGCGCCTCAATCTCGCCGTAAACCCGCTCAAAATGGACCCCTTTCTCACCAACACGGCCGACGTAGTGGAAGGCACCAAGAAACCCGACCTGTGGGGCCCCTTTTGGATCTACCAAACCACCGTGTTTGCCCAATTCTTTGCCACGAGCGTCGGCAGCTTCCTGCTCAGCCTCGGGTCTGAGCACCACCCTTACGATATCGCTACCTTTGCCGCCTCGGCCACTGTGCTGGCGATCTTTACGTTTGGCGTTCCCCTGGGCGTCTGGCTCGTTGTGCAGTACCTTGACCTAGTCCCCACCTTTTCCTGGGTCCAGTCGGTGTCTTTATACGGGTACTCGATGGCCGTTTGGTCGCCATTGGTGGTCCTGTGGGGTTTATTAGTGCCTTTGCTGCCCAGCACACCGGGAATGGTTGTAAAGTTTGTGCTCTTGGGTGTGGGGCTGCTGATTTCGGGCAAGTTTCTGCTGATGAATTTGCGAGGACTGATGCTGAATGCCGATAAGGGGAAGGCGACGTTGGTGTTGTTGGCGTGCGGGTTGATTCAAGTTGGGTTTGTGGTAGTGATGGGGCTGTGAGCGCGGAACGAGCACCGAACGAACAAGCGAGGGACGAGCGAGTGAGTGAGTGCGAGTGCGACGAGCGCGACGAGCACCGAACGAACAAGCGAGGGACGAGCGAGTGAGTGAGTGCGAGTGTGACCAGGGCCAGTGCGAGTGAGTGCGGGTGCCCACTCAAGCCCACGCAAGCCCACGCAAGCCCACTCAAGCCCATTCGAACCACGCAAGCCCACTCAAGCCACTCAAGCCCACTCAAGCCCACTCAAGCCCACTCAAGCCCACTCAATACCATCCTATTCAGCATCAGCATCAATAAGTCCCAGACCCACTCCACCTCCCTCCCTTCCTCCCTCCCTAACCACCTCCCTCCTCTCTAACCACTCCATCCTCCCTAACCACTCCATCCTCCCTAACCACCTCTATATAAATCTATTAAATCTCATCGCCTCTCCTAACTATCATGCAGGCCATATACAAGGGGTCTTTTGGCCAATTCGATTAAACGAGCGGAAATCATCCCTCTAAAATGTAGCGGTTTATGCCTCCTCACATCATCCTCCTTACTTGCACCTCGGCTACAGCTTCCACCCCGGACTTTACCCCGGACTCCACTCCTCCACTCTACCCCCCCTAACCCCCCAGTCCCTTACATTCATCCTCCCCTCATTGGCCTAAAACATTGGATGCTAAAACCTCTCCATACACGTTTATCGAGGCCATTGGTTTGGCGCTACTCTAGCCTTGGTCCCCGCTATAGCTTTGGTCGGCGCCACTACAGCCTTGGTCCCCGCGAAAGTGATGAGGTCGATCTCTGTATCGTCGGGGGCGGTCCTGCGGGCCTCGCCGCGGCTATCAAGTATAAACAGCTCGATTTGGAGCACGGCGACGGCGAGAAGCGGGTCATTGTACTCGAAAAAGCCAGCGAGCTCGGCGGTCACACCCTCTCGGGCGCCGTTCTACAGCCAACAGCCCTCGACGAGCTCCTCCCCGACTGGAGAGACGACCCGCCAGAGCTTTGTACGCCTGTTGAGAGCGAAGGAATGAAATTCTTGACTTCGAAGTACGCTTTCCCCTTGCCAGAACCCCCGCAAATGAAAAACCACGGCAATTATATCGTCTCATTGTCGGCGGTGGTCCGCTGGTTGGGCGAAAAGGCCGAGGAATTGGGCGTCGAAGTGTACCCTGGGTTCTCTGTTTCGGAGCTGGTCTACAACGAGGACGGTAGCGTCAAGGGTATCGCTACCCAGGACCAGGGTCTCGATAAACAGGGCAACCCCAAGGACACTTTTACCCGCGGTATGGAGTTCCATGCTCCCATTACACTGCTGGCAGAAGGATGCCACGGGTCGCTGAGCAAAAAAGCAATGAAAAAGTATAACCTGCGCGAGAATTGTGACCCACAAACGTACGCAATCGGCATCAAAGAGGTCTGGGAGGTCCCCGAAGAGAACTTCAAAAAGGGATACGCAGGCCACGCCATGGGGTTCCCGATGGACGCAAGTACCTATGGAGGTAGCTTCCAGTACCATTTCGGCGAAAACTTGGTCAGCGTCGGCCTCGCAGTGGGCCTCGACTATGCCAACCCGTACCTCTCGCCCTACCAAGAATTCCAGCGCCTCAAAACCCACCCGTACTTTGCAGATGTGCTCAAGGGCGGTACCTGTATTGCATATGGTGCTCGTGCGCTCAACGAGGGCGGCTACCAGTCCATTCCCAAACTCAATTTCCCCGGTGGAGGCCTCATTGGCTGCTCTGCTGGCTTCCTTAATGTGCCCAAGATCAAGGGAACCCACACCGCCATGAAGAGTGGTATGCTTGCGGCAGAGGCTGCTTTCAACAACGAATTCGAGAAATATGAAGACAACCTCCGCAGCTCGTGGGTAGGTGAAGAGCTTTATGAGATTCGTAACGTCAGGCCCTCGTTCCATAACCCGCTCAAAATGTGGGGCGGGCTCGCCTATTCTGGTCTCGAGACAATGATTCTAAGGGGCAAGGAGCCATGGACTTTCCATCACAAGAGCACCGACGCAGCTGCTACTGAGCCTGCTGCCAAGTACAGCCCCATCAACTATCCCAAACCTGATGGCGAGCTCACTTTTGACTTGCTCACAAGTGTCTCTCGTACCGGAACATACCACGAAGAAGATGAGCCCTGCCACTTGCGCGTCCCCGACCAGAACTTACAGGAGCACTGCGACAAGAGCTGGCCCGTTTACAAGGGCATCGAGCAACGGTTCTGCCCCGCGGGTGTCTACGAGTACGTCCAAAACGAAGACGGCAAGCAAGAGTTTAAAATCAACTCGCAAAACTGCATTCACTGCAAGACCTGCGATATCAAGACCCCCATCCAGGACATTGACTGGAACGTACCAGAGGGTGGATCCGGTCCAAAATATACCATAACTTAGGGAGGGCTTGAGTGTGTTTGAGTGTGCTTGAGTGTGCTTGAGCGTGCTTGAGCGTGCCCCGCGCGCCTGCTTGAGCTATCGTGTACATGTAATTAATATAAAGCTGTTTAGTGCGATTAGGGAGCTACGCTTCGATCTATCGCTCACGCATAAATAAATAATGTCTTGACTAAATATTAGCAATTTTTTCCGAGTTTTTGACCTCTGGATCACACTTTTTTTTTGTCTATTAATTGACCAGCAAGCTCAACTCGATGCCCGAACAGCACTCAAACGCCATGGTCAAGTCATCGTCACTGCTCAGTGTAACATAATCGTCATCCTCATCCTTGTATTTGATACGAATAGGCGAAGGGGCGGTTTTGCCGCATAGACGGATCTTGCGCTCTACCTTGGACAAGAACCCGCTATACGTGATACTCTTATCGACCAACAGGACAAACGAATCCACCTGATAGAATATTCTTACTTTGATGTTATTTCCAGTACTGATAGGCGTTGTGGGAGTACTGGGGATCCGGTCGGACTTGTATGATTGTGAAATGTGGCCCTCGCTATAAGTATGGGGCAGGGCTGGTGGCTGCGGGTTCGAGATCCGGGAGGAGGCCAGGGTTGTTGCCGAGGCGCTCATTGCAGAGTTACGGTGAATATCGGTATTTGCCGATCCAATGCTCAGTTTGCGGAAAGAAGATGCATCAATTGGTGACGAGATGGGGGTTCTAATGTCATCGTAAAACGGCGAGGGATCATTGTCGTCGTACGCACTGGGCATATTGCCATCTAGCGACCGATTACCCACGAGTTTCTTGATTGCATTATCCCACAGATTGCACTGCTCTTCATTATGCAAACGGATATCGAAATGCCCTGTTTCCTGGGCATCACCGCGACCCCAAATTATCGACAAGATGTACCCTCCGCCATTTGCTTCCTTTGCAACGCTTGTACTGACCACCGCACTCAAGTAAAGCCGCCCCTTGAGGTCAAGGCTATGACGCTTGGATTGAGCACTAGTGCGGCTCGCCCGCATCTTGAGGGGCCCCTTTTTGTGCGGCGAGTTGCCCTTACAGCAAAGCAGAATATTTTCAAATAAATAGAGGTGATATTCTGTCTCGTTCTCGCGCTCGATAACCGGGTAAACGCCAGAAAGCAGCAGCTCTCCAAGCCGGTCGATGCTAATATCGTGCCATGATTTGACTCGCTCCCGGAGCTCAGTGAAAACATAGCTACACTCGACTTTTCGTTGTGTCTCGTTGACGGTCTGCATAATGTCCTGCATTATCTCTAAACCGTTGACAAGAGTCTGGTAGGGAGCCCACTCTTGGGGAGTATTCTTGATGATTTCGCGCAGTAGAAGCGGGTACTTTGCAATGCGCTGCACGGGCTTGAGCAGCATATTAGGGAGCTCATAGTGCGGTTCAAGGATATCGCTAAACTGCACGAGGTTCGCCGCTTCTGCCACCGCCACCTCCGCCGCTTCACGCTGGTTCAAGGTGTATCCTTCATAGACCTGGAATTCGTCTCTCATAATTTCGAAAAGGGATCCAAATTGCTGCTCATGAGGGGGTAATCTCGCGTGGTACTCGAGTCCCACCAAAAACCTACGCTGGAAATCGACCAAGCGGCTGAGGTAGGGGAACATTTTCTGCACCGTTTCGCGGGGGACGTTAGCTGCCAGCATCGCGTCCATGTACTCGCCCATGAGCTCGAGGTCCTGGACGTACTTGCGTTCAGTTTGTATGAGCTCGTTGACGACCTGGTCGCGTTTTGTACGGGGCTGTGGGAGTTCGAGCGTCCTGGGCAGCGGATGCGGGGGCAAAATGTTGCGCTCCATGAGTAAATGCAAAATGATCTGGAGGGTGCGAATGACTTTGAGCAGATCACTTGTCGAGTCGCTGAAAACGTTGGAAATCGTGAAAAGGCTGTTTTCCAAATGCGGTTTGAGGTCGGGGCCGAGGCATCCCTGCAAAAACCGGTACAGGAGCCGCTTTACTGTCTTGATATCAGTACACATGCTGGGGGGCAGGACCTCGAGGTTGACTCTGGGGTTGAGGACGTTCAAAATCTCGCAAAGAGGCGCTCCAAGCCTGAGGACGCGCCATAGCTGCGAGACGGGGTCGATTTTCCCGCCAAACGGCGCGACGCCCAGGTTGATCCGCGGCATGCCCTCAGTGCACTCGTCCGTGTACGAGCAGGCGGCAATGTAGGTGTGTAAGGAGCCAATCCGCTCGAGCTTGCTCATTAGCGTGGTGCACAGGTTGTAGAGGCTCTTTTGCGGGTCTGCAGGCCTTTGGCTCGCCCACTGCGTGCTTGGCGCAGGGGTAGACGGCGAAGAGGTGCCCGCCGAGACGCTACGATTTATGGGGGTTTTTTGCGCCTGCGCCTGGGCGGCGGCGACATTTGCTGCCGGCTGGGAACTACGCTTTGGCTGTTGCATTGAGCGGATTTCAAGTATCAGACAAGGGCTAGAGAGGGGTGGTTTGTAAGCGCGATGGGAGATGGGAGAAGAGCCTGGGGAGAGAACGGGAGGGCAACAGGTAGAGGGTTGAGGGGGAATGAGGGAGAAATATGAATAGAAGACAGTGGGGAGAATCAATTGATCAATTGACTGGCGATGTCTCAAGTCGAGTTACTTGGTCACAGTCTACTAGTTCTAAAAGTCTGTCCTAAAGCCTGTCCTCCAGTCTGTCCTCCAGTCTATCCTAAAGCCTGTCCTCCAGTCTGTCCTCCGGTTCTAATCTGTGCACTCCTAGAACCAGACTATACCAAATCTACCGACAACATACAGTCTATCCCTAACCCGTCTGGCCTCTACGTCTAGACCACACAACCTCACGCCACCACGCCACCACGCCACGCCACTCACCACCATTTGAGCACCAATCACTAAGCAGACAACTTCTATGTCCTTTATCCAGCGTCTCGCCCGTCCTGCTATTCGCCAAGCTCGCATTCCTACCGCTCGGATTAGCGCGCGCATGTACTCTTCTGACCACATGAGTTACGAGGACTTTACTGCGCGCTTCGAGAAGGAGTTTGACGAGGCCTACGACCTGTACGAGGTCCAGAGAGTCTTGAACAATGCCTTTAGCTACGATCTCGTGCCCGCCCCCACTGTGATTGAGCGCGCACTCAAGGCTGCCCGTCGTGTGAACGACTACGCCACTGCTTCTCGTGTCTTTGAGGCCCTCAAATACAAGGTTGACACTCCTGCTCAGTACGAGGCTTACCTCGCTGAGCTCAAGGATGTTCGTGAGGAGCTTGGCATTACTTTGCACGAGGATCTTTTCAAAGAGGAGTAGAGTGTTAGAGTGTAGTTAGAGAGTAGTTGGAGCAGCAGTGTAAGCTGTGAGTGCATGTACCGGTATCAGCGCCGGTATCAGCGCCGGTGTCAGCGCCACTGCCAGCTCATTTAGAACTAAAATTCAGCTAATCCATAATCCAGTTAGTCAGTTTCCCCTGTGTCCTCCCCTTTCTCTCCCTCACTTGACTCCTCCTCTACACCCTTTTCCCTCCAATCACCTTTTACTAATATCATGGCTGGAGGACTTCGCAAAGACCCTGCGATCGAGCAGTTTGCGCACATGCGCGCTAATACTGAAAAGTATTTCCGCATCAGCAGAAAGAGCGGCCCCTTTTTGCTCGTCACCCTCGGCCTGCTCCCCTTGGCGGTCGGGTACCTCAGCTACAACACCCACGGCCAGATCCAGCTCGCCGGGTTGCGCAGAGACGAGCCGTTCCGCAGAGAATGGCCTTCGTGGCTTCAGCCTCTTTTAGAAAAGGCCAAGCCCAAGGAGGATTAGGTGGGAGCGTTAAGCAGTAAAGCACTGGAGCGGTTCAGTAAAGCGCTTGAGCCCCGGCTCTTATTATATTACATTTAGATTATTTAGTGATCTTGATAGTGGAGAGGAGCCGTCCATGGGCCGTACAGCGAATCTGGACCAAGCAGTTTGGTGGTCCGGCTGGTGCACTGCGACCGCGTAGCGACAGTGCGATGGTCAGTGGGTCCAGCTTGTGCTCGTGCTCCAGCTTGTGGTCGTGCGATACTTTGACCAGTGCATCGACACTCACTTGGCCTGCCAAACTTGAAACACGCTGATGTTATATCGCTCCAAAGCATACAGACTCTATCACGATTTACCGATCGTTAATCTGAGCATACAGAATGTCACCGATTATTCTGATTGTTAATCTGGTGGGCTTTTCGAGTCTGATGAGTGCCCAATGTGCTGCCTCCAGTACAACCAGTACCGTGTGGGAAGAATTCAACGGTGAGAGAAGAATAGCGACTGGTGATACAGCAACATTCATTAGGTGCCTAAGATCAAACGGTATAGAGATCACACCAGTGACATACACACGAAAAGGTTACCAGTACAGAAAAAACATCGTTCACATGGAGAATACTGAGGATGAACTCGAGTGGCACTGGATTAACGACGCTATGAGAAGGTGCGGCAAGGGCTTATATCGCCAAGAGTCAAAACTCTTTTGGTTTGAGGATTCGTATCATAACGTGGAGAGGGAAGCAAACCTGTGGCTGGACTTGGTTATTGCTCATGAGGGGCTGACAATTGAGGAATTGAAATATGGTGGAGACTGGGTTACCAGGTACTATTAGGTCTATTAGGTCTATTAGGTATTGGGCACCCAGCACCCAGCACTAGACTAGAATTAACCCCTAAAATGAACTGGCACCACTGCTCAGACCACTCAGAGGTCACCCCTGGACAACAGCAATTCCTCACCCGACCTTTCAACCTTGGATCCATACGCATATACGCATATTGGATCCGTACGCATATAGATAGAAAACCTCTCGTAGCTCACCCCCCCCCCTCGCGTCCGACGCGTCTGCTTACGCGCTCCTTACTCACTTTTAATTAACCTGCATGTGGAAAAAAGAGCCCCGGAAATTCAGAGCTCAGACTTCACAGGCGGCTCTGCTTGAGCAAAGCACCAAAACCAACGATTTCGACTCGATGGTGATGGGCTACGAGCACTTTAGCGCGGGTGGGTGCCGCCGTGGCTACATGGTGAATTTTCACGAGACGCTAGTGGCGAAAAATGGCGACGATTTTAGTGGAATTGACATGTATTTCATCGATTACGACGGAGGCCGCTTCAAATCAACCATTTTTTTCGCCCCGTACCTCCTGGTGCTCTGTACTCAGGGCCGGAGAAATGAGGTTGAGGAGTACCTGCGGCGCCACACACAGCTCTCTGAGTTGCTAAAGAGCATCGAATGGTGTGAACGCGAGGATCTCAACCATGTGAACCACCTAATTGGCGCCCGACAGCACCTTTTGAAGGTCTCCTTCAACAACACTGACGACCTGGGCAAGTTCCGCAAAATATCCATGGAGATTGCTTTGCAAAACAGAAAAGACGCGCAAAACTCCCACGAGCTCGCCTCTCATGAACATATCCTCGACATTCGCGAGTACGACGTGCCGTATCATGTGCGAGTATTTATTGATCTCGACTTGAGGGTCGGCAAATGGTATAAAGTGTGGGATGTACACGGCCAAATACAACTCAAAGAGCTCTCTGGTACAGGCCAGGTGATTATCGATGATAACGAGTACGACTTTAACCCCGATCTCCACGACCCCCAGGATATTGTGGACTGGGATGTACCGGCAATGCCACAAGTGCTGGCGTGGGATATTGAGGCCGCTAAAAAGGACCTAATGTTCCCCGACCCGGAAAGTCCCGAGGACGAAATCACAATGGTCAGTTATATGATCAACGACTCGACCGGCTTCCTCATCACCAATCGCTCGTACGTCTCAAAGGATATCGACGATTTCGAGTTTAATCCTAAACCAGAGTACCCGGGGCCTTTTCGGGTTTTCAATGAGCCCGATGAGAAGTCGCTTTTGCAGCGCTGGTTCGACCATGTGCGCGAAATCAAGCCCATGGTAATGGTCACATTTAACGGTGATTTCTTTGATTGGCCGTACGTTGCCAAGCGCGCCAAACGGTACGGGCTCGACTTGAGCGATATTCTCGGGTTTACAGAAATCAAGGGCGCTGACGAGTACTGGAGTTCCCCTAATTGCTGTCATTTGGACGTGTTCTCATGGGTTAAGCGCGACTCGTATTTGCCCCAGGGATCGCAAGGCCTCAAGCAGGTCACGCAGGCAAAACTCAAATTCAAGCCGTTGGAGCTCGACCCAGAAGAAATGACGCCGTTTGCTAGCGAAAAACCCCAGGTCCTGGCAGAGTATTCGGTCAGTGACGCAGTGGCAACATATTACCTGTACCACAAGTTTGTGCACCCATTTATTTTCTCACTTTGCAAGATTTTGCCGCTACCTCCCGATGAAGTGCTGCGCAAGGGTACCGGTACGCTCTGCGAAATGCTGCTCATGGTCCAAGCCTACCAGGGTAATATCCTACTACCTCACAAGCATAAAGAGGCCAGTATGAAGTATTATGAGGGCCACCTGATTGAATCGGAAACCTATTCTGGAGGCCATGTCGAGTGTCTCCATGCTGGCGTGTTTCGCAATGACCTCGACTACCAATTTAAGCTGGACCCACAAACGCTGCAAACGCTAATTGATGAACTGGACGATACTTTGCGGTACACAATCAAAGCTGAAATGGGTATCGACTTGGAGGCCAGCGACAATAACTATCTCGAGGTTTTCCGGCAAATCGAGTCGATGCTGGCTGCTCTACGCGATGCGCCCAACCGCATGGAAACCCCTTATATTTATCACCTGGATGTGGCCTCGATGTATCCTAATATCATGACCACCAACCGTTTACAGCCTGATTCGATGGTTACTGACGATGATTGTCGTAAATGCCACTATTACACCAGAGACCGCGACTGCGCGCGTACCCTTGCGTGGCAATGGCGTGTAGAATACTGGGGCGCTGAGGCCAGCGATAAGCGCATGCTTGAAAAAATGCTCCAAGAGTCCACCTTCAAGGTCCGCAGGCTTGATCCCGAGACCAATCAATGGAACACTCTGGACGTTGGATACAACGAGCTGCCTCAGGAGCGAAAAGACCAGGAGCTTCGGGCAAAGATTGCGGCGTATTCCAAGCAAAGCAAGAAACAAAAAGTGGTGGAGGATATCGAGAAAGATGTGATTGTTTGCCAGCGCGAAACGCCCTTTTATATCGACACCGTCCAATCGTTCAAGAACCGCCGTATTGAGTACAAGCGGCAGTCCAAGCAGTTTGAAGGTGAGGCCCGCGCGTCGTCCAACCCACTGGAGCGTGAGGTGCTCATGAAAAAGCACATTGCCGCCGACTCAATGCAGCTGGCGCATAAAGTCATTCTCAACTCGTTTTACGGATACGTCAAGCGTAAAGGATCGCGGTGGTACTCGGACGAAATGGCCGGCGTGACTTGCTTTACTGGCGCCAAGATTATCCAAGAAGCGCGCACCATCGTCGACGGGATTGGCATTTCTCTAGAACTCGATACAGATGGTATTTGGTGCATGCTCCCCAACTCGTTCCCCACGATTTTCGACCTTACGCTGGCTCCTAAAGATGGCGGCAAACAGAAAAAAGTCAAGGTCGAGTACCCTGGTGCTATCCTCAATTATATGGTCTGGAAGGGGTACACGAATCCACAGTACCAAACCAAGAAAATGGACAGCTTTGAGTACGATACCAGTGTGCGCAACTCGATTTTCTTTGAGGTTGATGGCCCCTACAAGGCAATGATTCTGCCCACCAGCAAGGAAAAGGGTGTTAATCTCAAGAAACGGTACGCTGTATTTCACCTGAACGGGTCCCTGGCGGAACTCAAAGGGTTTGAGCTGAAACGGCGCGGTGAGCTCGAAATCGTCAAGAGTTTCCAGGCAGATTTGTTTGCCAAGTTTTTGGAGGGCTCCACCCTCGAGGAGTCGTACCAGGCCGCCGCCAACCATGCCAACTCGTGGCTCTCAATTCTCACCAACCGCGGTGCTGGGTACCAAACTGATGAGCTTCTCAAGCTGATCTCTGAAGAAAAATCCTTGTCGAAACCATTGGAAGACTATGGCGCCCAAAAATCTAATGCAATCACCGCCGTGCGCCGAATTGTCTCCATGTTGGGCGAAAGTATGGGCAAATCGAAATCCCTAAAGGCGCGCTACATTATCTCAAAGTACCCGCGTGCCGCTGCTAATACCGACCGTGCATTCCCTACTCTTGTATTCAAGCACGCTGATGAGAATGAAAGAAGCCATTTTCTGCGTCACTGGTCACAGGAACCGGGGCTGAACTCGTTTGATTTGGCTGATTTGCTGGATTGGGATTATTATATCCAGCGTCTGGAAGACCAAATGCTCAAAATCATTGTTATTCCCGCCCAACTCCAGAAGGTCGCCAACCCTTTGCCCTCAGTAAAACCTCCTCAGTGGGCCATTGATGAGCTCAAGCAACAGCGCCAAATTAAGCTCAGTGATGTCTTTACCAAACAAGCCAAGCCAACAAACGGGTCCGGTGATGGTGGGTCCGATAGCGCTAATGCGATTGGCGATTTAGAGGATATCGGGCGCCCGGCCAAGCGCAAAAATCACGAACCGGTGGAAGTCCGCATCAGTTTTGCCAATTTGCCCGACCCGCAAGTCGATTACACCGAGTGGCTGCAGTGCGTCAAAAAAGTGTGGGTCCAACAATCGAAACTCCGAGAGACCCGCAAATCTCTTTGGGGAAGTGGCCCTGTTTCAAATATTGTCAACACCAAATTCTCCAAGTTTGTGTTTGTTCCCAACCCGCTAGAGACCTGGACAGTCCTCCAGATCCGCCCGTTTGGTCTCGGTCAGATCAGAATGTGGGTCTATGATAATAAAGGTATCCATCCAATCACTGTGAATGTTAAACGCAAGGTCTATGTGAAATTTAAACAAGATCCAACAGAAATGCTCAAAAAGTGTCCCATTATGTTCAAGAAAAGCGGCTTTACCCTGCCCGATGGAATGCACAGCGAAAATCTCTATGAAGCTTCAATGGATGAGCGGGTCTGGCAGAATGAGGAGTCGGACGCGACCTCAATTTTCAAGCATCCCGTGGTTGATTATGTCTATGAAACTAAAGTTGAGCCCATGCACCGGTTCCTTATTGAGGTTGGTTCGGTGTGCGTCATGGCAAATGTGGACAAATTCAGACAAGGCCAGGCCCATGGGTTTGAAAGTGACTGGTTTACTCCCTCCCCTACCACTCATAGCCCGGCTTTGCCCAAGTTTAACGTAATTCACGTGCAGCACTATGAAGTGCACGGCCAAAAGTTCATTGTTGTTTTCAAGTCGTGGACAAACGAGGTCGATGTACTGCACTATCTACCTGAAGGCAACCGCAATGCTGCCTCGCTTTCCCTCGATGCTGAGTATTTGAAATTGGTCAACCCTGGTATCTCACAAACGCACTTTGCGCTTCACGAAAAAATCGAGGTCAAGGTTGTCAAAGTAAGCTCCTTGGCCCAGTTTTTCACTAAAGCCAACAAGCTTCTGGGCGATATCTACGGCGAAAAGTCCAGCTCATGCGTTGTAGTTTTGCAGAGCCCCAATCCTACGCATTTGTACCAGCAAGTACGGTCGTTTTCATCATTTGTTACTATTGAACTGAGTCCCAGCTATAGAGCGTTTAGTGCTGTAGGCTTCTCGGGCGAGTTGTGCAATGAAATCATCAAGTGCCACCTACGAGTCCAGGATAAGTACAGTCTCGATTATACTATCCCCCTGGCAGAGTTTTCGCGGGTTCCAATGGCCAATTTCCCGAATAATAACCTCAAACTGATCATTGATTTCGTTTATGCTCGCAAACTCAAGGAGCAGCGCAGCGTCTTGTGGTGGTCTCCCACAGGTTCGCCTGATCCCCGAGGAGAGCGGGTCGATGAGATCAAGCCCATGTCCAAAAGCACTAGTGGATGGTACAATCAGGTCTGTATTGATTTTGAAATCAAAAATTTCGAGCTCAACGCCCTGCTGGTGTCCAATTTCCAAGCCTCTATTGACGGTTCCAGTTGGAGCGAGACCGATGGCGTCCCGTTCATCACGAATGCGTTTAGCAAATATGCTCTTCGGTCTCTGTACGACCTTATTCGTGACTGGCATAAGCAGGCCCGCGCTCAAAAGTGGCAAGCAGAGGACCTCATTCGCCAGTTTTATGGGTGGGTCGCCTCGCCTACTTGCTACCTGTATGACCCCAAGCTGTTTTATTTTGTGGAAAACTTGGCCAATGGTATTTTCGCCAAGATGGTAAATGTCCTGGAGCGCGCAAACTACCAGGTGATCCATGCGACCCGCACCCGGCTGGTGATTGGTACCGGCAAATACTTTGACCAAAGCGCTTTTGATGCTGGCCAGGTGATCATCGATACTCTGCAAAAGCCCAGTGCTTCTGGCGACGATTGCTCTATTTTGTTTACTTATTTGGACTTGTATATTGACGCACGATGGGATTATCTTGTTTGGTACGACAGCTCCAACTTTGGTGGCCAGACCATTGATATGGAAACCAAGGAGGACCGGGCTGTTGAGTATGATTCTGAGCCAGTGCTGATCTCCAGTTGGGGCGTTAAAAACTATCTGCCCGCAGAGTTGCAGCACCAGTTTAGCCAGTTTTATGCGCAGTTTTTGGCATTTGTATCGAGTGCGAAACGGGCACTGAATCCCATGGACGTTTCTTCAGCCGAGTCGCTGCGTGAAGATGCCAGCCAAACCGGCCAATACTACTTGTGTGCCCCAGGCCGTAGCCTCGTTTCCGGGTTTGGTCCTCAAATCACGAGTCTTGTAAAGACGCTTGAGCACAAATATACCAAGAGCCTCAATAAATCCGATACCACGGAGTTTGATTTCACAGCGCTGCCGTCTCTGGACCCCAGCTTCAAGTCCCAGGATCGCAAACCGGTGGCCGAGTTTGTCAAGTGCCTGCTCTTGGCGTTCTCGCTCGATAAACGGCTCGAGCTAGAGTACCTCGAGCTCCGCAAAACGCTCTTCAAGATCATTCATATCGGAACTTTTGAGAAACGCGCACAATTCGTCAACCCCTTTGTACAGCTGGTGGTGCCTCATGTGGTATGCAATGGTCCTGGTTGCACCAATGTGGTTGATTTAGATGTTTGTCAACTGCCCAAGTACTCGTCCTCCACTAATAATAGTGCCTGGAGGTGCCATAACTGCGGTACAAAGTGGGACCGTATCTACCTTGAGGAGCGCATGATCCAAATGCTGGTGGAGCATATCAATCGGTACCAGCAGCAAGATCTCGTGTGCGTCAAGTGTAAACGGGTGCGTACCGACGATATGCAAAAGAACTGCAAGTGTTCTGGTTCGTTTATAGAACAGGTTCCCAAGCAGCAGGTGGTCAGTACCATTGAGCTTTACCATCAGTTGGCCAAGTACCATGAGATGAAATATCTTGTTGATTTAGTAGAGAGTGTTTAGATTATTTATTATTGATTTGAGTTTTGAGGGGGACCAGACTGAGGTGACTGAGGTGCCTGAGGCTGACTGAGGCTGCCTGAAGCTCACTGAGGTGCCTGAGTCTCCCTGAAGCTCCCTGAGGCTGCCTGAGTCTCCCTGAGGCTGCCTGAAGACCCCTGAGTTTCCCTGAGGTGCCTGAGTTGCCAGAGGCTGCCTGGGTCTCCCTGAGCCTCGCCTCGTCTCCACCCACGCTAATTAAACATTTTGATTTATGCATTACATATTTAGGATTTACTCGTCATCCTCCTCATCGTCTTCCTCCTCCTCGACTTCATCACCGGCGATGTTGAAGAAGCGGATCTCGTAAACGTTGGTAGAGGAAGCGACGACACGGAGCCAGTCACGGAGCTCGTTCTTCTTGAGGAAACGCTTGGTCAAGTACTTGGCGTACTTGCCAGAGAAAGGAGCAAAAGAGACAATGGTGATCTTGTTACCAGAAGCGGTGACGGTGACCTTGTCGGCGAGCTGACCGGTACGGCCCTCAACCTTGATGTGCTCTTTAAGGTACTTGGCAAAAGCCTCGACGTCAAAGATCTTGGAGTCGGCGTTGGCATTGGAAGCGTCAAGGACGATCTTCTTACCGGACTTAGCAGCCTTCTTAGATTTCTAGGTTAGTTAGCATCAGCCTACTGCGCTTGCGAACTCGCTACTTTTTGCTAATAATCGAATGTTATTAGACCGTAACGAGCACAGCAAAGCGAGCTAACATACCACTGGAGCCATTTGTGGAATTGAAATTTCAATGTGCGTGAGTGGGTGTGTATGAGTGTGTATGGGTGAGCCCTATTTGCTTAGTAATGGCTGCCCTATGAGGGCGAATGCTCAAAGATTTGGTAGAAGGCCTTTGAGAAGTATTGGTAAGCAGATCAACAGACTAGCCTGCACTGTATAGCCTGTAGCCTGACTAGCATAGAGCATAAACATATATCAGTCTATAAATATACTTCCAGCCATTGCCTGACAATCCAGCTTGAATCACTCCCACGTGAGTCAGTACTGCCAGTCACTGTCAGTCATTCCCGCTTGAGTCACTGTCCCAAGTCTTTTGTCGTTAGTACCCAGTCTTTGAGTCACCTCGCCACCATGAGCATACAGCCAGATAAAGAGACCCTGCGATCGCAAATCCAGCAAACAATCGAGTCCAAGAGCTCTGTTAATGTATTTGTTGTGCACAAATCAATTCTCGCCGATAACCTGAGCCCCCAAACCGCATATTTAAAGGTCGCGCGGCCTGGAAGTAAAGACAGCACCCGAAGCTTCATGTACGAGAGCGCAATCAAGGGCCAGCACCTTTCGAGGTACTCGTTCATTGGTACCAACCCCCGCAAAACGATCATTACCGGCCCCGGCCAGGCGTTGGGCGAGGTTGATCCCCTGACGGTGCTCGAGAAGGAGCTGTCGACGTACCACGCAGGTAAACCCCAGTTTGGGCTCCCGAGCTTTGTTGGTGGTAGCGTAGGGTACGTGAGCTACGACTGCGTGCGCTATTTTGAGCCCAAGACCGCACGCGATCAAAAGGATGTGGTTCAGGTGCCCGAATCGGTGCTCATGCTGTTTGACACCGTCATTGCCTTTGACAACGTCTTCCAGCGCATCCACATCACACACAACATCCACGCAGAGGACTTGCGTACTCTGGACCTGGATGCTGCGTACGCCAAGGCCGAGGCGACGATTGCAGAGCTCGTAGCGACGCTCCAGGGGCCCGAGTATGCGGTGCCTCAGGGCAAAGTGACGCCCAACCCCGAATTCGAGAGTAATATTGGGCAATCCGGGTACGAGAACCACGTCAAGACCCTCAAAAAGCATATCCTCAAGGGCGATATCATCCAGGCGGTCCCTAGCCAGCGGATCCGTCACCAGACCGATCTGCACCCGTTTAATATTTATCGCCAGCTCCGGACAGTCAATCCAAGCCCCTATATGTTTTATATGGATCTGCTTGATTTCCAGATTGTGGGCGCATCGCCCGAAGTCCTCGCCAAAATCGAAAACGGACGGGTCATTGTGCACCCCATTGCCGGCACTGTCAAGCGCGGAAAGACTGCTGAAGAGGACGATGAACTCTGTGATGGGCTTCTCAAAGACGAGAAAGAGCGTGCTGAGCATGTGATGCTGGTGGACCTGGCTCGCAATGATATCAACCGCGTGTGCAAGCCCGAGACCAGCCGTGTCGACAAGTTTATGGTGATTGAGCGGTTCTCGCATGTCTCTCACATCACCTCCGAATGCTCTGGTGTTTTGCGGGACGACAAGAACCGGTTCGACGCCCTTCGCTCCATCTTTCCCGCCGGCACCGTATCTGGTGCACCCAAGGTCAAGGCTATGGAACTGATTGCCGAGATCGAGGGCGAGCGTCGTGGTGTTTATGCTGGGTGTGTCGGATGGTGGGGATACGAGCCCACTTCTATGGATACCTGTATTGCTTTGCGCACCATGACCTATAAGGATGGTCAGGTGTACTTGCAAGCTGGAGGAGGCATTGTTCATGATAGCGATCCGACCGCGGAGTTTCATGAGACTGAGAATAAAGCGGGTGCCAACAAGCTTTGTTTGACTCAGGCAGAAGAGTTGTGGAGCCAGGTGTGAGAGCTAATAGACTAGACTGGCTACGTACTGCCATGCTATAGAGTAAACTGAGTTGTTTCTGTGATCCAGTTATATACAATAGGATAGTATTTCTTGGATATATGGGTGCATGAAAATGCATGAATATGCATCTAGTGGTATAACCAGCTTGAGCCCACCTTCCTATAAATACCATAAACTCCAAGATTAGCTTTCCCACCCAAACTAGCTTTACCAATTAGCTTTACCAACTAGCTTTACCACTAGCTTTACCAACTTTGCCGCCAACCAACCCCGCCAGACCCCCTCCAACACCCCTGTCTCCTACATGAGCGTTGCCAGTGAAGAAATCGTCGAAATCGACCTGGAAGATATAAGAAAAGCCCAGCCCGCTACTGTAATGTCAGAAAAAAGACTCCGAGAGGAGGTTGACGAGCTGCGAGCAAGAATTAGACAAGACTTCCCTGACGATAGCGAGTTTGGATTTGATGAGGAGCAAGTCCAGGAGCCGCAAGAGGTCAATAAAGAGGTGAGTGTAGAGCCACAGCTCAGTGAAGGGGTTAAACTGGAGAGTGTGTATAGCGAGGGGGCTGAGGATGAGCAAGAGGAGCTTGTAGAGGTTAAGGTTGTAGAGTCTCCTGGGTCTCCTGGGTCGCTTCTTGAAGTGAGTGAGATTGAAGACAGGGAAAGGGTGGAAGGGGAGCTAGGAGAGCTGGAGGGGGAGCCGGAGGAGCCGGAGGAGGGGAAGACGGAGGAGGGGAAGACGGAGGAGCAGAGTAAAGCTAGCAACGTGCAAAAGCTCAGTGAGCCTAGCATCGTGCAAGAGAGTGAAGCTGGCAACGTGCAAGAGGAACCTGGGCAGGCGCCCTCCCCCTCGGACCCCAACACTATCCTCTCGTGCTTCTCCGTCCCCGTCAAAATCTACTCGCCAGAGATCCCGGGAACGCTCTTATACGGAACCCAAGGAATTGTCGCACGAGCCCCTAATAAAGACTCCTCGCTAGAACAAATCTTTGAGGTTTTGCGTAACCACTACCCCGATCTGCCCGCTGAAAAGGAGCTCTACCTCTGCATGCCCCAGCTGGATCTTCGTCTCGGAGAAGACAATATTTACTGCAAGGATACTACACTCGTGGACCTTATACGCTTACTGGATACTTGTGATGAGTATCCAGACCATTTGCGGGTCGACCTTGAGTATCACGACCGGTTTATATCCAAGCTGAACGCTCTTTTTGATGTCCTCAATGACCAGCCCCCGGCAAAACGCCATCGTTTAGGCTAGATATTTATATAGTGGTGTAGCCCGTAGTTGTAGGTAGTGGGTGTATATAGCTTGTAGCTGTAGTTTAGTTTAGTCTAGTCTGTAGATATATATATGAGCTACCGGTCAGTAGGTCGGCAACTCCACTCTGCTCCCTCGCCACGCTCTCTTGCCAATGCCTGCTCAACCATCCCCCCACACAACTTGGCAAATGGGTTCACTTTGGTCGCCAGAGCGCTCATGATCTTGTCGCCAAATGAGCCGGCCATTGACAAGTACCTGCTTGCCCGCTCCTGATGTTTCCATTTTGATTGATCATCATGGGCCTGCTTTGCGAGTTCAAGCTCAATCGCGGCCATTTGTGCGTACGAATTCTTGAGAACAGTGGCCTGCATCTTGGACAAGAACCGAGTGTTGGGCGTTGCTAGGTCCACTGCTCGCTGTAGATCCTCCATAGCTCGCGTGTCCGTCTTGTTTGTTTCTCGGTATATCTGGGCGCGATTGTTGTACCCGCTGGCGTAGTTTGGGTACTTTGATACGACCTCATTGACAATCTGCTCCGCAGTAGCCAGCTGTCCCTTATCGACAAGGGCAATTGCCTGCTTTTCTTGCTTGACAACCTCAGCAACTGTCTCTGTGCTCAAGTGCTGGTCGGGTGCCAGCTCAGGGTCCACAATGTACGGCTCAGCGCTCGGGGCCTCCCCACCATTGAGGATCAGATTCAAAGTGGTCTGGTCGCGCTGCGAGAGAGAGAATTCCATGAAAAGAGGTGGTTGGACAGATTTAATTCGGTTATATAGTTAATGCTTCCACTTGGAGTTTCTATATTTGTATGGCCGCATTGTCTTACCATGTAGGTACTAATTAACGTGCATAGATTGAGGATGGTCAGGATCGAGTGGGACTAACGGAGCGGTAACCTAGCAGCAGTCTACATAATTAGAGCTGTGTTTTTCTAAACTAAACGCATAATTTGTAACGACTCCTATTGTTTCCAGGTTTAGGGGTCTGGGGTGCCTGCATAAGAGTTCATCACGTTGGCATACCAACCATCATGGATCCATGATGAAATGAGGGTGCGCGACGAATTCGGGCTCAACACGTCGCAAAAGCGGAAATAAAACCATGAATGGGTTTCTGGTATTCATCAACACGGTAGATGAAAAAATAAGTTGTTTCTGAGGCATACTTGCTTTGATCGGGGGTTACCTAGAGCCACGCGAAACCGCGCCACATGGAGCTAAAAAAAGCACAGATATGTAGAGACAACCAGTATAGTTTTGTTAAAGCTTGAATTTAGCATTTTGACCAACTTTTTGCAATATGGTAGTTTAGACGTGTATCCACATACATGAGCGGTGCAGATGCGCCACACGGTAGTGCAGGGCTCCATGTGCCCTAACCTGAGCTCAGACACGGTGTGTAATCTGGGAGATTGGGCATGAGATTGCGTGGAGCGGATAAAAGTGTCAAAACATATGGTAGTTTAACATTTTGCCGGGCTAATGTATAGAAAGCAAAGGAATGTATTAAAATATGTAAATGCATGCAGTAGCAAGTTGTTTGGGCGGAACCCGGTCCGGATTGGGCGGTGCAGCGCAGCTCTAGCGAGCTGAAGTGGTGACCAGTGAGTGGTGACCAGTGTGTACAGGTGGACCAAGTGGTGAACCCGACAAGTCCAGAGTGGTGATAGTAAAAGTGGTGATAGTTAAGGTGGTGATTTTACTCGTGAAAATTATATTGAAACTTTAAAAATTTAATTTAACAAAAGGAAAAAGAAAATTATGTTAAAGACGCCAGAAGCGAGGTCGCTGAGCTCAAGAGCTGAATCAAATGACAAGACGTAAATAACAAAAACTGATACAGCGTTGGACTTGAAAGCTGAAAGCTAAAAGCTAAAAGCTGGATCACGGATCACTCTAAATATAATATCACTGCTTAACGCTAAATAATTTACTCGGCCTTCTTCTTGCCGGACTTCTTGGGCATCAAATCACGCTCAATGTGAGGAACGACACCACCCTGGGCGATAGTAACGTTGTTGAGGAGCTTGGACAACTCTTCATCGTGACGGACGGCGAGGGCAATGTGACGGGGAATGATACGGGTCTTGTGGTTATCGCGGGCGGCGTTACCAGCCAACTCGAGGATTTCGGCGACGAGGTACTCGAGGACGGCAGCGAGGTAAACGGGGGCACCAGCACCGACACGCTGGGCGTAGTTACCGCGACGCAAGAAACGATGGACACGACCGACGGGGAAAGTCAAGCCAGCCTTTGAGGAACGAGATTGAGTAGATTTAAGCTGAGCGTCAGAAGCTTTACCACCAGATTTACCACCAGATTTACCACCAGACATTTTTTAGAGAGGAGACAGTGGGGCCCTGGGGGTTTATATGTACCGCGATCGTGCATGACGCGCGCGCCGAACTAGACATCATCCAGGCGCATAACGCATACATAGCGTACGACGCATGACATGGCGCGCATGTTGTATGTTGCATTGCATAACTGTGGCGTGCATGCATACAGCCCTGCCCTGCCCTGCCCTGCCTGCAAGACGCGTCTGGATTATAAAAGCGCGGGTACCCCCCTCCCTCTTGAGCAACCTCTCACAAACCATGGCTCCTCCCGCAGCAAAGAAACCCGCATCCAAGGCCCCCGCTGGTAAGGCCCCCGCTACAAAGTCCGAGGCTGGCAAAAAGACCACCTCCTCCGCCGACAAGAAGAAGCGCTCCAAGAGCCGTAAGGAAACTTACTCGTCTTATATCTACCGTGTCCTCAAACAGACTCACCCTGACACTGGTATCTCTACCCGTGCCATGAACATCATGAACGCTTTTGTTAATGATATTTTCGAGCGTATCGCCTCCCAGGCATCTACTCTTGCCCTCATCAACAAGAAGTCCACCATCTCATCGCGTGAGATTCAGACCGCCGTTAAGTTGGTTCTTCCCGGTGAGTTGGCAAAGCACGCCGTTGCCGATGGTACCCGTGCCGTCTCCAAGTACCAGGCTTGATTTATTATATATTGGATGTAGTTATGGATTAAAGTTAGCATCATGTGCGGTTCTCGTTTCTTTGAATCTTTCAAGTGGATGAAGATATTGAGGGACCTCTCCATGACGCATAGTTGTGGCGCCGATCTGGATTGATCTGGCTGTGCCGGTTGGAAAGTTGAATGATTCGGCTCAAGAAACCCAAAATTGTCCTGAATACAAAGATCTGAATGCCGTAGATACTTTTGATCTTGCTGGCGACCGCGCAATAGTGAAATCCATCCACCCCTTCGTGACGCATACTTGTGGCGCGCAACTGGAGCTGGATATTCACGCTTATAGCAACAATTGACTTGTATTCTTTGGATCAACTGACATTCAATCTAGTTTTCAACTGCAAAGACCGATACCCGTAAAGCTGGATGAGTCTAGGAGTGACTAGTGAGCAGATCTCTGAAATCAAGGTTGGACACAAACGAGAGCGACCTTTTTAACGTGGCTTCTCTCGAGTAGCTTTATTCATAGTGCCTGTATGGCAAGAGGACACCCGAGATACACGACTGATTGGAATCAAGACAGCATGACAACGTTCAAGGCCCACTGCGGTATGAGAGTTCAAGCACTGGACGTGACATTAAAAACTAGCGATGTAGTGAGATGGATTAACTTTAACTAGAAGCGCGATATGACTTGATCCAACTAGTTACCCAGCCAAACCTTAGAGAGTAAATAGGCCTGAACAACTAGAGCTAGTAAATAGAGGCCAGAAGAGCCAGAGCTGGAGTAAATAGGAGCTAGAGGAACTAGATAACTATAATTAAGATTCGTCCATAGCAGAGTCGGAGTCGGCGTTGGCGTTGGCACCAGTGTTTGCATCACCAGCGTTAGCATCACCAGCGTTAGCACCAGCATCACCAGCGTTAGCAGCATCATCGGCCTGAGCATCACCAGCATCACCAGTCAACGGCTGGCTAACCCTCCCCCTGCTATCAAGCTTGTCCAACCAAGAGCCAACATCATCATCCTCAATACTAGTAAACTGCTTGTCCTTTCCAACAATAGCAATGCTAGTATTCAGCGTGGTCAGCTCCTTGTCTGTGGGGAGGGTGTCGCGCAAAGCATTGAGGCCATGAACAACCAACTGCTCGATGGTCGAGTCGGCAAACTCGTCAATGTGACGCTCCAAGTAGGTGCGTGCGGCCTGTGAACGGGCTCCAATTGACGAAGCAACGTATTCAAGCATCGATCCACTGGGCAAAAACTCAAAAAGGTGCGGCCCCGTCTCGTCGTAGCCAGCAACCAGTAATCCCACGCCATACGGCCGTCTGCCATACTGCTGAGTGTTTGCCTGGGCTTTATCGGCAATACTAGCAACCGCCTTGCCCACTGGAAGCGGCGCGTCAAACAAAAGCTGCTGCTTGATGCTCAGGCTCCGCAAATAAGTGGACAGACTGCGGGCGTCGGGGGCCAGCCCGGCGAGCGCGACACCCATATGATCGTCAATGCGGGTGATTTTTCTTTGGTACGAGCCGAGCTCCTCGGCGTTACGTTTGAGGGCCACCAGGACGCAGTGGGTCTTGGAAACAAGCCCGACCGTGGCAGATCCCTGCTTGATTGCCTCGAGCGCGTACTCTACCTGGAAAAGACGGCCCGTAGGCGAGTATGTGACGCTGTCATTATCGTATGAGTTGCGAAACTATGTTAGTTTTGTCTGTGGGTGCACCAGAGGACAGCGGGGCAGCTAAAAAACCCGGCGCGGGACAGCTAAAAACCCGGCGCTAGAGCGCTAGATTGCAGCCAAGAAAATCGCAACTAAACTATCAAGCACCTTGAGCCTACAACCCACCATTCCTCCTCGGTTATCTTCCGGACTACTTACCATTTGATGACTGTGGACAAGTTGGGTGGGACCCAAGTTGGGTGGCCGAGAGGTCGAGTGAGGGAGAGGCCAGGGCGTGGCATACGAGTTGTGAATTGCTAAATGTGAGTTGATAGGTTTAGAATTAAATACGGGGAAGAGCGTGGTAGTGTAGTAAGTCGCTGTGTGTTTAATTGCCTGCTGTGTGCTAATTGCGTGTTAACTGCGTGCTAACTGCGTGCTAACTGCGTGCTAATTGCCAGCTTCTGCCTACTAATTGCCTAAGAATTGCCTACTAATTGCCAGCTTCTGCCTACTAATTGCTATCAACAACCCACTGAGTATCGCTAACCTCATCCATCCTATCCAAGTATCCTGTCCAACTGCACCAGTTGGGCCCGATACTCGACTTGACCACCATTCCTGCAACAAACAAGCACGCCCACTCTAGATCCTAAAGCCTCCCTCACACCTCCCTCACGCCTGTCACCTGACGCGGCACCCCAATTAAACCAGCAATTAGCTCTAGACGATTTCTCCCAATGCCGGTAGATTGGAACGAACTCAAACAAAAAGTGAATGAAGCCACTGAACTGACCCAGGAATGGAGCAACAAGGCGTACGAGCAGGGAAATGACTGGATTAACAAGTCCGGGCTCCAGGATCTCACCCTCAAGGATGTCTGGAACGCACCCTTTGACCTTGCTACTCGTCCTTCTGCGAGTCCCAGTGCCGCAAAGTATAAAGAGTGCAAGGACAAGAATGGTACCGGCGGCTGGAATGAGCAAGGTGTATGGAAATGCCTCTTTCCCAACGCTACCAAACCCCCTACCTGGTATACCAATTATAGCGATTTCCTCGAAGCTCGCGACAAGCAGTATCGCAAGCATGAGAAAGAACTGTTTCAATGGGGCCAGCCCAAACTGATTAGTGCAGAAGATGCCAAGGGCAAGACCATTGTCGGTCAATCGGTGAATGTGGAAACTCAAACCGATAGAGACGGCAACCCTGTGACCAGAAAGCGCACCACTACTTATTACAATGATGGAACTGCTAGTCAACAAGAGGATAGTAAGAATGGGGGATGGTTTTGGAACTAGTTAAGTTCTAGAACCGAATTATATAGGATACGTACAAGTCAATAGATCTATACACGATCGCTTAATGGGACTGGTGGGACCGGCTGCATTAGGATATACCAGACTACCACCACCAACTACCCCACAAATTGCTCTATAAATGCAATATCCGCATCGGCCTTGCCCTTGGCAAAACTCACATATTCTTGGTAGATACTAGAGAGAGCCCACTTGTGCGATTTCCTCAAAACCCCAACAAGCACCCCTACGCGGTGTTTTCCCTTGTTTGAGTGCACAAGGATCGGATAGTTTGACTCGTCGTTGAGGATCTCCAGACATTGTCCTACAGCGACTGGATCGTTGAGTACAAACGGCTCCTTGACGCTAGCCATCTTGATGTGAATATAATTAATGTGCTGGTCCTCTGCCCACTCGATGTAGTCTTTATTTTGCTCTGGCGTTCGCTCTCCCACATAGAGGATTGTCTTGAGGCCGAGGGTTTCGAGGAAAGGGAGGTTGATATCGATCGGGTGGCCTGACCGGTATATTCCTTGGACTACCAATGAATAGTTGATTGGGGGAATGAGCATCGGGCGCGCTAGAGTTGGCACTTTGGAGAGAGATAGCTGCACTAGCGGTCATGTGACCAGAGGTCCCGCTACCTAC